>VYZQ01045008.1:0-45704 GCA_013400655.1 Mystacornis crossleyi
TTCTCTTCCCTTCCTCCTTCCCCCCCCCCATTATTTTCAATTAATTTGATGAAAATTATGCCCACAATTAAGTCTTACCTTAATCAAGCAACAGAGCAATACTATTTCATTTGAACACATGATTTTCAGAACACATTTAATCAAGACAAAACCATCATCTCTTATTTTTAATCAGATCCTGTAAAGGCAGGCAAAATGTAGACATTTTGGGTCTTGTGAGGTAATCCAAATGGCAAGCTGGTTTTTGCTTTGACAAAAATGCAGCATGAAGATCACATCTTGATATATAAATATATATTTATTTATTCTTTTGAATCTAAGAGCCAGGTTTAGACTGGTGGGAAACCAAGGGTCTTCTTATTACTGCATTTACCAGGGAAAAGTCAGGCACTGAATGGGCTTTTACTCCCACAGAGACCAATAAAACATTGAGAATACTACAGAAAAAGACTTGTTTTTTTGTGAATGACAACTGTAGAGCTCAGGTGACACCGTGTAGGATCCAGGTAACCTCTTGATTCCAGGGGTCACTAACTAATGGTATGGAAAAGATTATTTTGTCACTATATCCCTGATAATTGTGGGACGGATGGCACGAAGGGAATGCTGGAAAAAAAGGAACTGGTATTAGTTTGATAAGTGCAGAATGGGGAAAAGAGAAGGGGATGCATGAAAACCTCATCTGCTGGATTATCCTGAACCACAGGGCCTCAAAGGACACCAGGCAGAGTGAAGTGCAGTTCAAGCCTGGCTGGAGCACAGCAGGAGGAATTCTCTGGGACCTGCTGAGGCTGGGAAAGGATGAACTTAAAGGAAACTGAAATTCAAAGCCTCCGGTCCAGATTTAAAGAGCCATCTAGGATGTTCTGACACGGCAGCAGAGCAGAGCACTGGCTGGATTTCTCAGGCAGACAGCAAGAAAAAATCTCCTTCAAACCTTACCAGAGGAAGTTCAGCACCAGGGTGACATCCAACAAAAAGACAAGTTAATTGCTCACTTAAAAATCTAAAAATCTCAAAATCTGCTGCTGGCTAAGCACCACTGAGCACAGTGTGGGGATATTTACCCTGAGAGAACAGAACGTGGCACCAGGCAATGATACAAATGTTTGGAACTGTCAAAGGGATAATTTTCCCAAGTTTAAAGCAATTGTCAGAGTAGCTGCCTGGGAACATTAAAGTGAGAAATATTAACAAAAAATGAGTCGTACAAGGACGGGTACATGAAGCCATGAATCCACAAACAGGAAATAAAAATTACACTGGGCAAAAAGCCATGTTAGTTAAAAGGAGATGCGGTGGTGGCAGTGAAACAAAGCCTAAAAATACCGATGTAAAAATGGCATTTTATGTCAGTTAAGTTTAACAGCAATGAATAGAAGTTTAAAATAGGAAAACTGAGAAAGTTGGTAGCTGAAGAATGATGAGTGATCAATTAGGGTTAAATCAGAAGGCATTTTAAAAGTCATTAGGGAAAAACAGAAAGCTGAAGTCAGGCAGAAGTTCTCTGCTGGAGATGTGCCATGAAACTGTAAAAAGTTTAAAAAGTTACCAAAACGGAGATTTTCTACCCATCTGGGGTTGTGGAGGACACAGAGATTTGAGGCAGCACCTATTCAGCATTTCTGAATCAATAGGTTCAGATAATGTAAAGACATGGAGTTTTGGTCTAGGAATCTCATCTAAAATCCAGCCCAAGGCCTCTCTGAACTACTAATCAGAACTGGAGAGCCTTTGGAAAGGGGAGAAATTCTAATGAAGGAATCCGAACACGGGACTTGGAAGATTTAGAATGTTAAAAACACAACCTAAGCTGGGCTCACAGGGAACTCCTGTGACACACAGGAACTGCTGTTTTGAAACCACCTAAAATCCCAAAGTCACCTGTCTGGAGGCAGAAAGTGCTTGTCAAGGACACATATTGACTTTTCCTGACAGAATTACAGGTCTTTAGCTTTTCCCCCAAGACTCCTGATTTACTGCTGCGTGACACTGAGTTATAAAACCTTCCACTGCCGTGCATGAGCTGGTTTTAACATCTCCCAGGGAGCTGGTTTTTAAAGGAGACTTCTTTATACTGAGTCTTCTCCTAGAATTTCTTTGTGGCTCAGTGGTATTCGATATTTTTAATCAATAATCTCCTCAATACTGCTCCAGCAGGTGACATGAGCCAGCAGAGCAGCACCACAGCTCCCTCACAGCCGGGTCCTGGCTCCTGGCTGCTTTAATTTATATTCTTGTCATTGTTTTTTACATGGCAGATTGGAAAGGTGGAGACTGACTGGTTCCTGTGGACTGAACAAGCCGTGTTCATTAACAATGCAGGATGGTCTGTAGTTTAAAGGTTCTAATTACCAGAAACCAGGAGTTTTTCACAGGAAAAGCTCCAACATCATCTGCTCTCACACACTGCTCCAATGGACCCGGGTTCTTTTAGAATCACAGGAGATTTTAGCTTAAAGCAGAAAAGTAATTAAATAATGGAAATCAGTGGCAGCAATGGAGGTGCTTCAGATTTTCACTGGTACCAGAAGAATTGAATCTGCTAGGAATGTCTACAGACATAGATCACAGAATCATTTAGGCTGAAAAACACCTCTAAGGTCATCAAGTCCAGCTGCCAAACCCAGCACTAAATCCTGTGTTTTGTTCCAGCTGAGACAAGCATAAGGAAACAGGCCTAGGGCTAGACAGTCATGAGGCAGTAGGACCATCCTGCCCAGGGCATGTGCCCACAGACAGAGCCAAAAGCCACGGATAGACAGAATTTAGGAAAAAAAACTCCACACGCATCTGGAATCAGCGTGCACTCCAAGGTCACCTCACTAAAGCAGCTCTCAACTGGAGTTTCACTGGGTACAAACTGGGAAGGAATCTCCAAGCCCACGACCTGCTGCGGCCCCAGGCTGGTGGAGGTGACATTTGGATGCCTTAACAACCCGCCAGGGCCGGGCTCTGCCAGGAGCACTCGACTGCCTGGGTTCACTGCAGGATTGGGATCTCACACAGAAAGGTCGATTGCCTGTCCTTACAGAAGACACGGAGGAAGAGTTCTTGCCATTAAAGGCCAGTTCCTGACACCCTGGGCAGCACAGTCACAACGTGATTAATGCCACTGGTTCCCTGGGGATTCATGGAATACACACCCCAGCAAAGGCTCTGCACACTCTGGCCTAATTGAAGTCCTGACTGGAGTAGAATTCGCTGTTTCCCAGACATCCATATTGCAATTTTACCCAATTACTGTAATTAGGGCATGTCTCCTGAACTGCCTGAAAGGTCAGGAGGGATGGGCGCTGCAGCAGCTGTACCCTTAGTGCTGAGGTACCTTGCACCATTTCCCAGCACAAAACCAGTCTGGATTTAAGTTC
The DNA here is from genome assembly GCA_013400655.1 of Mystacornis crossleyi. NCBI lineage: Eukaryota > Metazoa > Chordata > Aves > Passeriformes > Timaliidae > Mystacornis > Mystacornis crossleyi. Next base: position 3,372 of record VYZQ01045008.1, read on the forward strand.
CCTGCAGGAACCCCCTCGTATCTCCCCTCTCTTTGTAGAGGGTTAATTACACACTTTAATTATCTCCAAATTGGCTTAACAGTACCATGATACTGTCACACTTTTTGGTGCCAATATTGTGACAGAGTCAAAGGGACTTGCTTGTTGCTAGCCTCGAGTCTACAGTAGCAGAAAGAAAAAAGAAAAGAGAAGAGAAGAGAAGAGAAGAGAAGAGAAGAGAAGAGAAGAGAAGAGAAGAGAAGAGAAGAGAAGAGAAGAGAAGAGAAGAGAAGAGAAGAGGAAAGGAAAGGAAAGGAAAGGAAAGGAAAGGAAAGGAAAGGAAAGGAAAGGAAAGGAAAGGAAAGGAAAAAGAAAAAGAAAAGAAAAGAAAAGGAGAAAAAGAAAGAAAGAAAAGAAAGAAAAGAAGGAAAAGAAAGCAAAAATCACCCTTTCCCAGCCCTCTTTTCTTCAGGAGGTTTTGTGCTTTCCAGCCACCTTCCTATTCACCAAAAACTGGAGGAAAATAAGCTTCACAGTGGGATTCCATCCCGCCCTTGCAGCAGGACTAGGTTTGATCTGTTCCTCAGGGCTCTCCTCCTCATTTCTAATTACCTTGTCCGAAAACCCACACCTTTTTTGCGTGGCTAAATCATACAGAACACACCTCCCACTATCCCAGAGCTCCACATACACAAAATCAGGAGTAAGGACCTGAAGGATTACTCTTTGCCTTCTCAGATGAGGACAATGGCCACCGCAGGGCTCTGTTTGGGTGACACATCAGGTATAAATACACCTGCACAAACCCAGCTCGAGGGAAGGCCTTGAAGGATTTTTAATCAGGGTCAGCACTAGAAGCAGATGGAGAGAAGTGGAGGAACTTAAAAGACCTGTTGAGCACCGAGAAGGGAAACAGCTGCCCTGGGGGATGAGCCAGAGCTGTACCTTCAGCTACAAACGTGTCTGTCAGCCCCAAACCATCTGCACAAAGCTCAGCCCAAAGGCAGGAACAGCTCAGATCCCTGTGCCAGGGCTGTGTGGGGAGCACGCTTCTGGGACAGCAGAGAGGACAGAAACCTCTTCAGCAACAACTGCCTGATGAAAGGGCAGGAGAAGGGCTGAGGAAAGGTTTGTGGTTCCAGTGGAACATGGAGAAGTGTTTCTCCTTTCTGCATCCATTAGGTCCTGCCTGGGTTTAACTTGCAGCCAGCTGCTTTTAATTCAAAAATTAATTTCCTGTAGGCATTCCACTGCTGTGCACAACAAAGATTTTGCTCAGTCGTGGCAGGAACGGACTCTGCATGGCAAAGGTTGGCTCTGCAGGGCTACACTGAATTAAATGGCACAATAATTACATTTGTCCCTGCAGCCAGTCCTGGGGCCTTAATTTAGGTTAGCTCCTACCGAAGTCAAGAACTTCTGTCCTAGAACAAATGAGTGAAGCCCGAGGGATGTGACCACACTGAACCAGAGTGCACAAACTGTTAATTTGATAATGATATCAGCATTTTACTTACCTGTGAATATAACAGTGTTCAAGCTGGATTTTCCCCACAGCTCCATGAAATGCACCACATCCCCAAATCTGAGAGAGGGATGCCCAGTGAACACAACACAGGGCTGCTTGAAGTCATTGCTGAAGTCTCCATGGATGCTGGGATAATGTTTCAATTTGTTTGTCTGAATGAGCTGAAAGAAAAACAAAAATCCAGACATTACCAGCTTTTCATGCCTCTGTGCTTCGGTGTGTTTATTTACATGAGATTATAAATGTTCTACAATTTATTCCTCACTCATCACAGAATCCCTTCCTGTATCCCCCTTAGATTTTTCCAGCAAATTCAGTCATGACTGTCATAAATGTTATGAAAAGGAAGTCAGAGCATGGGGCCAGGTGCCTCCAAGTCCTTGCTCTCATTTCTTTGGTACCAGCAGGATGGTGACTGGGAGGAAACTCTGCAAACACTCCCTGCTTCGAGCTCCCTGGAGTGAGCAGAGTGCTCAGCTGCCAAATTCCCAATAAGCTCCTTTTTCCTATTTGTCATGTCTGCAAAGAGCTCTGGGCTTGTGTTTAACCTGCTTTTCTTGCATCCCAGCAGTACCAGGCACTTTTGCCTTCAGCAGAATGTTGCTGAGCTTCCCCGGGCAAAAGGGTTCCCACAAAGTCAAACCTGCTGGAAAGGAACAGACTTTGCCTTCCTTAACTATCTCTGAAACCAGTAATGAACATGAACTAAGAGCAATAAGATGTTTTGCAGACATGGTGCAACCAGCTCTGCAGGTGGAACAGATTTCTTTGCTAAGATGGAGAAGTTTGTTTATTGAGGCACTTTTTGAACAGTTTTGCTTTATTTCTCCTGCCACTGTTTTCTAATCTGCAAAACAAGGTGCAACTTAAAAAGCAATTTAATAACCAGGCTGTGAAGCACTTTCACGCAGTATTTTGCAAGTTTTTGCTTGGCAGGTATATGCTTCCCTCTCCAGCCTGAAAATAACTGTAAATACAGTTTAAAAAGCAAGGAATTTAACACATGGAATCACAGACTGAACAGCTGAGAGAAAAACCATGGAGATAAGGAGTGTGAGGGAGGGAACGGTGCTTCCTTTGTCAGCCAGTTTTTAAAGGAGGTTGGGCTGTTCAACAATCACAGAACCATGGAATGGTTTGGGTTGGAAAAGAATCTTAAACCTCATCCAGTGCCACCCCCTGCCACGGGCAGGGACACCTTCCACTCTCCCAGGGTTCTTCAAGCCCCGTCCAGCCTGGCCTTGGACATTTCCAGGGATCCAGGGGCAGCCACAGCTACTCTGGGCACCCTGTGCCAGGGCCTGCCCACCCTCACAGGGAAGATTTTCTCCCTAATACCTCATCTAAACCTTCCCCACTTCAGCTAAAGGCCATTTCTCCGTGTCCTGTGGTACTTTTTACCACGGCAGATCTAAGGTGCCTGCACGGAAATGAAGAGAAACTGAGAATTCCCAGCAACTTGTGCACCACAGAGCCCCTCAGAATTCAGGTTATGACACAATTCTGTAGATGCACGTGGATCATTTCCACGTGGATCCTTGAATCATGGAGGAAGGAGAAACTGGACTACACTTCCTGCAGTTTACAAGTAATAGCTAATTCCTATTTAATCTTCAAGAGGGAAATTGGAAAAAACCATCAAATAACTGCTCTGGCAGTTGACAGGCACTGAATCTCAAAAACATTCCTGCAATTATACTGGTAAAGATTTCTGATTAACACATCTGGAGTGAAGGGTTTTGAATCTAAACTTAGCTTCAGTAATAAAAACTGCAGTTTAGCAGACAATGGGTAAAACAAATTTGAATCCATAAAACACTGACATTTAAATGAACTTGTAGGAAAAGGCCTCAAAAAGCTTTTTTCTATTTGGTTTTTTTTTTTGTGGGAAGGCAGAAGTCTCAAAACTGAAGCTGCAGAAGCAGTTTCAACTGGGTAAACTGGAAGAGGAGGGTGAGTTCTATTTCAAATATTAAATGGGATATGCGACATTCCAGGGGAAAACTCCTCCAGGGACAGGCAGATAGATGGGTCAGGGAAAGACATTTTTACAGCCAGCATTTATTTAAGACACTCCTGAAAATCACAAACTGTTCTTCCAGCATCTTCTCCTTCAANAAAAGGCCTCAAAAATCTTTTTTTTATTTTTTTTTTTTTTTTTTTTGTGGGAAGCCAGAAGTCTCAAAACTGAAGCTGCAGAAGCAGTTTCAACTGGGTAAACTGGAAGAGGAGGATGATTTCTATTTCAAATATTAAATGGGATATGCAACATTCCAGGGGAAAACTCCTCCAGGGACAGGCAGATAGATGGGTCAGGGAAAGACATTTTTACAGCCAGCATTTATTTAAGACACTCCTGAAAATCACAAACTGTTCTTCCAGCATCTTCTCCTTCAAATGATTTATATTTGTATGCAGCATTCAGATCTCTGGGAAATGTGAGAGCAGCACTGGATGTGGAAAGCCGTGAACAGCTCATTTCCCTGCCATAGCTCCACAAACGTTCCCTGCTCAGCAACATAAAAGCTGCACTTTCTTCAAAGCATTATGGGAGCTTCAAATCCCCTCCTATTGCTTTGTAAAGAGACACAGGAGCTCTGATCCAGTTTTCAGGAGCTCGTTGGTGATGATTCTTTTTTCATCTTTTCTTTTTATCTCGCCAGATCTTTTCTGATAAGTCTGGTGAGGCTCCAGAGCTCAGCTCACAATCCCTGACTCTCACAAGTGGACAGAGCAGGGGTGAAAGGCCACAAAAACAAGTTTAAAAACATTCTGCTCACTCCAGTGAGAAAGCAGCTGGTGGATTTTAGTGTCTACAGTAAAGTCTCTCCTAATCACCCCATCAAAAAATATATGGAGCTGAACTTGCAAAACAGGTCCAACAAAATTTCCCAGATCATGAAGGGGACTGAGCTGGTAATGATTTGTGCAGGTTTTTCATCTCTCCAGATGAGAGGGGGTGTGTAAACACGACCGCCTTCGCTGTGCCACGGTCAGACCTCCAGCCTGGGCCACGACCAACGCCTGGCACTGAGCCAGCCAATATTTAGGTTGACAATTTCGTTTCTGAAAAGCGCAAGCAACATCCAGAGCATCTTTCTACAGAAAGAACCACTATTGACTGAAAGCTTAAGAGATAGGGGCTGGTAAAGTACTGAATCACGAGTGAGAGCCGTGTTTTTCTGAAATCCCAAATGGTGCTGCTTCCCTTTAAAGCTGTGCACTTGATTTACAGGGTCAGCAACTGCTGCTATAAACAGGATAAATCTCCAGAGCTTCTGTGTAGCCTTTGTTGAAGTGAGCCAAAATACACCGATATTTACTCCGTGTGTTTGTGTGTGTGCTCTGTGTCCAGAATTTGGAACAGATGTGGCTCCTATCAGGGAAGGAGAGATGCATTTATTGCTTCACCTCCCTCCCTCCCTTCACCAGATCAACACTACCAAGGGCCTAACTCTCTCACAGAACATCCAGAGCTGGAAGGGACTCCGTGGATCACTGAGTCCAACTCCTATATGATAATATTTATAGTACAATTCTATACAATACTATGAAACAAACCATAACACTACACAATCACCTGGTTCCAGGTATTTATTTAAATGTGTTATGCAGGAACTGGTAAATGGAGGAGGGAATCAAAGATGGAGAAGACAAGTGCTGGTATTTAGGACCACAGAATCAATATTACTCCCACTCTGGCTCTTTTTTGAGTCACAAAAAAAAGGGTTTTTGCAGCCATTTCTCTTAGATCTTGCTAACAGCATCCTTAATAAGAGCACAGTAAATCCAAATTCTCCCTCCACTGGCAAATACTGATCAATACAAATCACCTCTCAAATTTTATTGTTGCAGACATTTAGAGGAGTCTGGATTCACTTATCTTACAGCCTGAAATTGTCCACGTAAAGATCGAACAGAGAGAAACAATTCAGCTACAACAACTGAGCCGTTCATTTATAAATATAAAGCCTCCACCTCCACAGAAGGGATGGTGCAGGGTGTGCAATCCATGGATCCTGTTAAAAATGATCAAGGAGACCCCTAATTCCTCACCTGGGGCTGTGCTGGGATGGGATATTCCCATATGGAATTTGGTAGGACAACACATTTTGGTTCTGGGATACCAGAATAACAAACCTAAGCTAAACAAATTACTGGTTTGTGCTCCACAGCATTTCAGCAAGGCACTGGGGACCTTCAGTCTGAGTCTGTTTAAGACAGGTGATCCTCAGATATAATGGATACAGGGGCTTGGAAGTGAAAGCCACCCCCTGCCTTGCCAGCCTGTACTGACAAATATTTGGGATCTCCAGTTTTTGGCATTGCAGGCACAGCAACTCTTCCCTCAGAAAAGCCTTCAAAAAGAAGCTCTTTTAGTTTGTGCACCACTAAAAGGCTGCAGGAGAGACTTCAACAAGAACCTGGACACTCCACTTTTATTAACTTTTGCAGGAACTGATGTCCAAATCCATCCCTACAAATCTGAAGCACTTTAGCTTGCTCCTACCAGAGGGCAAGGATTCCCTGTTCACTCAGAATGGAGGTTAGGAAGCAAACTGCCACCACAAGAACTGCACCAGGACTGTGGAGGAGGAGGTAAGATGAACATCAACTGGTCCATTAAAGTGCAATTAAACAAGGAGGGAGAAATATTTCGGGTTCTCTGCAGAGCTGAACATGTGTCTGGTTTTATTCAGCAGAGCAGAACAAGGGATGAGTTCAAAACACGCAACATAAATCACAGAAGTGGAAAATTTCCATGCAGAGAGAATGCAAAAGCTTCAAAGAACCGAGTGTAGAGAGCAGGGAGAAATAAAAATAGTAATTGTAGAGAAAATGAAGATGCTTTTATTTATCCTCTTGTGACAATAATAAAGGCATAGTTAAGTGAAATGCCAAATACAATCACAGCTGATTAAAGGAAGGAATTATTCTCTTCTACCCCACATCAGGCACTGCTGGAACTCATTGCTGCAAGGGACAACAGCGAGGATTTGGGGGATTTTTTGCCTTCTTTGTTTTTAAATCTCGCTGTTTATACAACTAACAGGAACATCAAATTTCAGGACCAGCAGCATGCTGGGCTGGGCTTGTTCTGTGGATAATTAGAAGCTTATTTCCTGGCCTGTCCCTCTCTGATGTATCATGCCAGGCATGTTATTAATGCTTCCTGAGAAGTAAGAGGCATGTCTGAGTAATTCCCTATTTTCCTCTAACAACTGAGCACTTAAGCACATCTTTTCATGATGGGCAATTTCAGCACAGGTTACATTGCACAAGCCCAGCATTACTTTGAAAAAAGCCAAGCAATTCTCCACTAACAACCTCTCCAATAGAAACCATCATTCACTGTCTGTTTCTGATACTCATTAAAAATCCCCTGAAGTGCCAGTAAGCAAAGCTCCTGCCTGGGGGGGAGTTGTGGATGCCCAGGATTGTGCTGGGAAGGTTTTCTGGATGTTTCACACCGTGTGAGTGAAACACGGAGTGAGGTGTGAGGTTTTGGAGATTTAACAAGGAACCCAGGGCACGTGCTGAGCACTGGGGCCCTGGCACGGCCATCCCGTGGGATGTTCCACCCTGCCCCTGGAACGGGCACGTTCCTCCCACTGTGCAGGGCAGCTGATCTGGGATCTGCTGCTGGGAGGCCTTGCCTACGTAATTACCCTGATCTACGTGTGAAGCACAGAGCAGTTCTTACAAAGCTGCTCCAATAATTTGGCAAAATCTCACTGTCAACAGGCCCCAAGAGAATATGAAACATCCTAGGAGTTAGAGGACAGAGTTATCACTCTATAAACACAAAGACCCATCAGATCAGATGGGTTAATTAATCCAGTCTTTGACAGCTGCATGTTTGGCTTCTCATTTTTGGATGGGTTTTCACTAAAATCTGCCAGTTCCAGTGCATATTGTCAACCAGAATATGGGCTGTCAGTGAATCCAATGACACTGTGGATCAACAAGGACACCCCAGAAAGAAGGGATGGAGGGCAAGACAGAAAGCAGAGCCAGCAGCAAGGCTGCAGAGCCTTGTGCTCAGAGAATTTGGAATTGATTTATCAGTGGGAATGAATTTTTTGGTTATAAAATAAGTGGTGAACAGGTGGCTTGCCCTGCAGTCCACATTATTCTTGGTAACAGATTATACATAATTCACTGCACATCCTGCTTGAAACACATTCAAGCATCTGGAAAGAGTGAGGGCTCCTGGTCAGATCCTACTCCCAGCAATGCCTTTGAAGCACCTACAGATGAGACATATGATGGGTAATGGCAATTTCCAGAACAAGTCCCTGGATGAGACATCTCAGAAGAAAAAATAAAACACCCAGTGTCTGTGACAGCACTGAATTTCTGGGCTCTGAAACCTGCCATGGCCACTCTGCACATCTCATTAAAGGGTTTGGACCACAGCAACTAAAGGAAGCAGTTTTCTGGGTCAATGTCTTACAGAAGTAGGATTTAGCTAAAATTCTCAGTCCCATTTCTGCCTCTTGATGACTTCAGTGGGAAAACTCCCTGTTCCCAGGGGAGAATTTCCTGTCCTGATATGAGATAACTCTGAAGGCATCAGTTCTCCCATGTTTATTTAATTTCTGGTTGGCTAAAACTTCCCCTCAAATTATTATTTTGTTTCAGGGAAGATCAAAATCACCTCACCACATGTTGCAGAGAAATCCTCCAAACTCAGGAGCCTCATTCCTCTTTGCTTCATTACAATGCTCAAATAACTTCATGTAAAATTGCCACTGACCGCACTCAGTGCTGCAAACTTTGGATTTTGATATAAAATCTCTCTTTCAGGATCCCATTCTGCAGCAGACACGGTGCCTGTTTCAGTGAGGGAGGAAGGAGCTGGCATGACTAAGCTGGCTCTGATAACAAGCTCTGAGTTTCACAGACTTGGAAATAAACTGCTTGGACAAAGGGAATGCTCGTGGTTGGAGTTGATAAGAGCAAACATCCCACACCAGATCTCCTCCTGCGGGGGAGGGAGTGAACCAGGCCAGCCTGTGCAAGAGATAGGCTGGAATAAACAGGGTAATTTTGGAGTTGAGGGAACACCATCACTCATTCCTCCCCCACACTCCCAAATTCATCACAGAAGCAAAGGGAAAAAAACACTTTTATGACAAATTAAACAAAACTTAAATAGCTGTAGAAGGGTTCATCAGAAAAACAACAGCTACGCTGTGTGGACTGTGATCCCAAAAGCCAACAAGACCATGGCGTACTCACCTCAGCGTGGGGAAAAGGAGGTTCTGGAAGATACACCTTTGTTTGTTTGTTATGGCACAACCTTTAAAAGAAAAGGAAATCGGGCGGGTTAGAGGTGCAGCACATCCTGCAGCATCTGCTGCCACCTACTGTCACACTCCTGGAGAAAACCGCGTTGGGATCTGAGGCACCAAGTGCAAAATCACCCGTTTGTCCTGCTGCTGCCAGTGCTTCTGCTCAGAGGACCAACACCTACAGGGCACAACACCTCAGTCACAGCAGGATCACACAGAGAAGGTGCAAGGCAGCTGAAGGCAATTCTGTACACACTGCAACAGAGCTCCTCTGCTGCTCACGACAAATCTGTAACTCAACATCCACAGCATTTCCCAGTCCAGACCTCAGCAGGTTTGGCAAAGCCAAATCATCTGTCAACAGAAAGATTCCACTTGCCTCATCCCACTTCTCGGCAGTGACTCGGTCCTTTTGTTCATTCTAATCTAATTCCCCTGTGCATTTTATCATTGCAGTTACAATGTTGGTAAACTGCCTCTCCCCGCGGCCCAGGGCTCACTGTGACCTGGCATTTTCCATCAATCACTTATCTTTAAAACAGAGATACTGAGAGCTGTTGATGAGCTCTACCCAGACTCCTGATTCATCCTATTACGGCAGCTAAAAAAAGCTGTTTGTCAGAGGTCTGGGTGATGTGACAATGATCTGCAGTGACACTGCCCTGGTGGCTTCTTCTGGGAAACACTGCCGGGCTCATACTTGCACTTTATTAAAAAGAAATGAGCCTGGGTCAAACTAATTTTGGTGAAGTCTAAGGGATACTAAGAGCAGGACATTTCCTTTAGCTGAGTAAGAAGTAGAATTAAAGGCTGGAGTCCCTGAATATCAACCACAGTTCTGACCCCAAACCTCTGTATTACAGATGTTCAACCTTTGCCTCCATTTCCATGTAAATCCCCCAGATTTCAATCCTCTTTACAATTCTCCCGAGGGATCAATTCACACAAGATTTCCAGGACCTGTCCTTTCTTTCCTGAACTCCAAAATCCAGAGAGGAAGAAGAAAAAAGCTACCTTAGTGTATTTAATATTCTAGAGCATGTCTCCATTTGTAATTTGAATTACAAAGAATTTGGGAAGAGTTCCAAATGGTTGGGTTCTCCTTTCCAGGGCTCAGAATCACAGAATGGTTGAGGTTGGGAGGGGCCTCCTGAGATCAAGTCCAAGCCCTGCTCAAGCACTCTCAGCAGAGCAGATCATCCACGACTGTGTCCAGCTGGATTTTGATGCCTCCATAGCAAAGTCTCCACAGCCTCTCTGCACAGAGGCTGCAGTGTTTCACAGAATCACAGAATCATGGAATGGTTTGGGTGGGATGAGACCTTGAAGACCATCCTGTTCCAACCCCCCTGCCATGGGCAGGGACTCCTTCCACCATCCCAGGTTGCTCCAAGCCCCATCCAATCTGGCCTGGAACAGTTCCAGCGATGGAGCAGCCACAGCTTCTCTGGGCACCCTGTGCCAGGGCCTCCCCACTCTTCCACGGAAGTATTTCTTCCCAATATCCCATCTAACCCTGCCCTCTGGCCGTTTAAATCCCCTACCCTGATGGAATTTCACGTGTTTGAATCTGTTCTGCCCTGCTGAAGAGACTGAGCCCTCATCTTCGTGACTTCCCATCAGGTGTTTCCACACAATGATAAGATGCCCCTGAGCCTTCTGCTCTCCCGGCTGGAGAGTCCCAGCTCCCTCAGCCTCCCCTCATCTCCATGGCCCTGTGCTGGCCTTGTTCCAGAAATCCCACATCCTTCTGGCACTGGGAGCTCAGAGCTGGATAGAACACTGCCCATGTGGCCTCAGCAGTGCTGAGCAGAGCAGGATCTCCACTCCTGACCTGCTGGCTCTGCTCTGCCTCATGCAGCCCAGGACACTCTTGGCCTTTTCTTGCCATGGCTCAGCAAAATTAGGCCTGAAAACTCTATTTTGCTTAGCCAGGGACACCATGGTAAAGTTTGGGGAGCTAAGGCTTGCATACAGGCACAGCTAAAACTCACTCAAGTCAGGAACGTAATTTACTCATTAGTGCAAGCACCAAAAAGCAGAGATTGAGTTTGGACATTCTCTAGGAAATAATCCTTCCCTAATTATAGAACACATTCTTACACACACACACGCCCTGGTAACTCGAGGAATGTGTTCACAATCCCAGTCAGGTGGATTTTAGGATCTGTCAGGTGGAGATAACCTGCACCTGCCTCTTCCCACAGCTGAGGGCGCACTTGGGGCTGCGCTGGCACACCTACCACTCGGCAAAGATCTGGGAGAACTCCAGGGAGCTGTTGGCAACAGGGGAGATGAAATAAAAGGGGACGTTGGAGAGGCCTGCAGAGTCGATGTACTGGTAGAGGCACTCCAGCAGGTCGTAGATCACTCCAGAGGGGTAACAGGGAACCAGCACATTTCCCCCATTCCGGACAGTCATGGCTAAGGGAGAGACAATGAGAGAAATCAATTTACTGGGTTTGTATTTAAACTTTCAACAGAAATTCCTTTCATCCAAATACTATATAAAAAGCAGCTTTTGCATGAATTAGCACAACAAAACACGCACATGAGCTGGGAAGAAAACCTCTGATCATTAAGTACCTTTATTTCCTGCCTTCTCCAGGCTCAGTGGAGCGATTCTGCTCCTTTACACGACAGCCTGAGCACAGGGAAAACTCCTGACAGGAGAGGGCGGCCGTGCACTGGCACAGGAGGATAAAGGAGTGACACAAACCACCTCAACATCAAAATAAACCCTGCTCCATCTCTCAGCTGGCCCTCAGAGGGGAAGGACAACAGCTCCCAGGCCTCAGCCAAAAGCACTGCACGTGGTGAGCTGTTCAGTGCTTGGGCTTCAGATGAAAGGCTGAAGGTGTGGTTATTTCAAAGAGCCCTCAAAGCTAGAAATGGGTGATGGAATGTTTGTCCTTTTTTAAAACCTCTAAGTATTTCTGTCCTTTCTGTATAACAAGAACAATTTAAAACTTGCAGACAGCATGGGACTAGATAAAAATGAGGAGAAGAAAAAGGAAAAATAGGTTTGTTCTGTAACTGAGACAGATCTGAGCACAACAGCAAAAGCAAGCAGAGAGCAAACATTGTGCTCTTTTGGCAGAATGAATTACAAAAACTCTGCACCTTCTGGGAAAGGAGAAGTATTTCTTCAGCTCAAGTGACCAATTGCACCTGTGGCTGTGGGGTAAAACCATCTATTGCTAATTGCAGTGCAGCAGCAGCAGTAACATTATGCACCAAGCATTCCATGAGAAGCTGTGGAAGAGCCTGAAATACAAATATTGCATCCCTCCCCCAATCACTTCCTTCACTTCCATTTCTTTACAAGCTTTGTTGGGGTATGGATGTAGCACTTTAAGGGTCTTTTTTCCCCTGATGGGGCAAAATCTTCCTCAAGGAAGACCCTTCTGGCTGAACATTTAAGTTCTATGGAGCTTAGGGAGAGGCACAGCCTGGCAGGATTTTTCACATGCATTTGTAGCTGTTTTACTCCTTGTAGCAGTCAGTGCCTATGACACCGTGCTATCAACAGCTGGTGATCAAAGGCCCCTTGTTTATCACTTACAATACAACTGCAGGGTAGTGGATTTATTTCTCCAGGCCATATACAAACTATACCATCAAAATATTTGTGGATATGAATGGCAATAGTTCACATTTGTCTAGAACTTGAGATGTTCCCAAACATCCCAGCCACGTGTGACATTATCCTCCTCACATAGTCAAATCTAAACTGTCCCAGCTGTAAGCAGGATGTGAAGAGAGCAATGAGGAGGTTAAGAACAACATTTTCAAAGCCATCTGGAGGGGGAAGTTGAGGCTCTGGCTCCAGGACCTGAATTTGCATTGAGTCATTATACACCCAAAAATTCTGCAGAGAAAAGGAAAAACCTACACCCACTGCAGCAGGAATGGTGCACAGGCCAGGGATGGGATGCAGAACAGAGGTTAAAGAACATGTCCAGGCCACAGAAAATTTGAGTTCCATTCCTTTGTGGTGCTTTTCCTTGACTGGAGGCCGGGTGCCCACCAAAGCTGCTCTATCACTCAGCTGGGCAGGGAGAAAATGTAACAAAAAGCTTGTGGGGAGAGTTAAAACCAGGGAGAGATCAATCACTTATTTCCATCACGGGCAAAACAGGCTCGATATGTGGAAATTAGTTTAATTTATTACTTCTCTCTCCACAGGGCACAGGTCCTGCCAGGACCCTGCTCCAGTCTGGGCTTCCCATGGGGTCACAGCCTCCTTCAGGCATCCCCCTGCTCCAGTGTGGGGTCTCCAGGGGCTGCAGGTGGATCTCTGCTCCCCTCGAGCCCCCACGGGCTGCAGGGGCACAGCTGCCTCTCCATGGGCTGCACCCTGGGCTGGCAATCTCAGCTCCCACCCCTCCTGCACTGCCCTGGGGGTCTGAGGGCTGCTCCTCACATCTCCTCACTCTCCTCCTCCCTGCTGCCACTGCTCCTGCACAGTAACTTCTTCCCCCTTCTCCACTGCTATCCCAGAGGTGCTGCTACCTCTGATGGGCTTGGCCTTGGCCAGCAGTGGGTCCATCCTGGAGCCAGCTGGGACAGGGGAAACTTCTGGAAACCCCTCACAGAAACCACCCCTGAGGGCCCACTACCAAAATCTGGCCGTGCCAAACCCAACACAGCCTGAATCCCCAGCTCTCCCTTTCCCACATCCACTGGTTCTCTGGAAACCTCAAGCCTTTTCTGCTGAAAACAAGCACAAGTTCAAGATTCCTGGGGCCACAGAGGAAATATCAGAGGGTAAAGTCTCGGAGGAAGTGTCAGCTTGAGTTTCTGTCCCCAGCAAAACTACAGAGCTGGTGAGCAATAATGTGTATAAAATCACAATCCAGAGAGGGGAGAATGATTCCAGCCAGGTGCCCACCAGATCAGGGATTCAGGATTCCACAAAGGGATAAGAACTTCCTCCCAGCTTCTGCAAAACAGGGGTGAAAACCTTTCCAGGCATACTGCTTTCCACACATGCAGCAGGTCCAGTCTGGCTCTGTGCAGCTCTACAACAACTTTTCAGAGTTGTCAGTAAGAGGACACATCTATCTGAAAGCTGTTTAAAGCCCAATTTATCTTGGTGACTGATGGATGCTCTCCCTTGATAAAAGTTGTATAATAATCTTGGCATTTCAAATTTAGTCTCCTTCAGTTGCTCTGTAACAAGTTGTTCAATTTACAACTCACAAAGAGATCCCTGCTTTCCCAGCAGCTGCCGCCACAAGGTCAAGTTGGCACCTAAAAAGCAAACTGCTCTTTTCTGCTCTCTATAAACACAGACAGCCTCACACTCACACAAAATATCACCAACTGTCCCCACAGGCAGACTGGCAGCTTTGCTGCTGGTGCCCAAGGCAATGTGGAAATAAAACTGCTCTCCTTGAGCCGCAGAGTGCTGGTGCTGCAGTGCTGAGCAGGGAAAAAAGGGGCTTGGGGTGAACTGAGAGGAAGCTGGAGGTGGCACAGAATGTGGGGAGGAAATCGTGTGTGCCTTGGGAATCCTGGGAATCAGGGCCTCAGCTCCACATGCTGGGATGAAAACAGAGATGGAGGTGAAATTTTCACACTTTGATTTCTGTGCTTCACATCACTCCTTCACTAACATGCTGCTACCTCCTCATACACATTTTTGGTAAATTTTGGTCTGCTTTGCAGTTTTTACCTTGTGTACTGTGAGCTGCTTGTGTACTCCCCTGAACATTTTGGAAATGGGAAAAAACAGATGAAAGCTACTGTGCTCAGCTTGCCTACTCAATTGGTTTTCCCAGCAACACATTGCTTTTGGACTTTTTTACATATTTGAAAGAAAACTGGTTCTCTATTTTCCTGATGTTGGGTAGATAAATATGGCTGGTGTCATGTAAAAGACAGCCTTAAAACTGCATTAATATAGAATTATTTCTTCAGATCGCTGTTTTTTGGCAAGTACCACTCAAATTCCAATGGCATCCTTACAATGGCATTATTTTAAGCATGTATCTTCCTTTGGTCTTTAATGATTTTCTCATTACTCTGAGTTTGTCTCATTCAAGACAGAAACTGGCTTGAGGACCTGCAAAACCCTGATAATAGTTCAGAATGTTCCTGTAACCCAGAACAAGTTGTGCAGACCAACAGTCACCTGCACTGACACACGTAACACGTTTATTTATACACAGTCAACTTCTGGATTCTGCTTTGGCCCAACTACAGCTCGAAGACTTTAATTTTTAAAAGCATTTTAATTACAGTCTCACTCTTGTTTATTCAGCGTGAGAGGAGGGGATTGTGCCACCATCTCTCAGGGGGACAGTGACCCCAGTGGAGGTCCAGGAGGGACAGAGAAGGGCAGCACATCTGGACTGACTAAAACAAGGTCACCGGAGCTGATCTGTGGCAGCTCACAGGGTAATAAAATTCCCAGTGTTTAAAAACAAGGAAAACACAGATGAAATACACAGACACACATGTAAAAACACACGTTTAGGAAAGGAAGTCACAGGTGTCAACACAGCTTCAAGGGGAGGTTGAACAAAACCACTGGACATCGTTAACTACGCAATGATGTCTAATTCAGGAAATTCCTGAAATAAAAAGTACTTAAAGATCATGAGAGGAAAGTATCCTATAATCTTACCCTGCTCTCCTGCTCTTCCCCAGACATCTGCACACAGTCGCTGTTGGAACCACGATGTTGGCAGAGAGGATTTTTAGTAAAACCCATGATTATCATTCTTATAAAATGCCAAAACGTGCTCTACTAACAGATATTAAGGATCATTGAATGGGTTGGGTTGGAAGGGACCTTAGGGATCATCCAGTTCCAATCCCCTGCCATGAGCAGGGACTCATTCCAGCAGACCAGGAATTTAGTCTGATTTAGTCTTGTAACCTTTGGTAACCTTTGTCAGGATTCACCTATCACAAGCTCTTTATTTTTATTTGTAAAATGCAGTGAATTTAAAATAAAGGGAAGATCTCTGATAAAAGAACAGGCAACACAGAGCAGGACAGACATGGAAAAGTGGTTTGATGAAAGAAGGATGAGAGCACAGAGGAACTGAGCAGGGGGAAGTGGAGAAAAGGAGAGAACAGCACTGGATGTGACATTCCAAACAGGCTGGAAAATGCTGCCATTCACACTGATATCACAGCTTTGCAATTATCAGCTTTTCCAGCTGTGAAAGCGTCTGATTAGGTTTTATATTTCTGGGGGTCTATAAATATATCTTGACTTTTTTTTCTTTAAACAGAGATTGTGCTGTTTGCTTTTGATATATTTAAAAGTCAGGTGTAAGAAGAGAAGCAGATGTGCTTGTTTTCAAAACTGAAAGTCATAAAAAAAGCATGTAAAGATTTCACTCTGGCTGATACACAGGAAGGAAATAGTAATATTTCAGCTGGGAACAATATCCAAAGCCCAGGCAACACGTAGCCTGTTGGCAGCCAAGTGACATATTTAGCAGACCAGGAGCAGCAGATGATTAAATCTCATGATACTTGCTCCATTCCAAAACATTTTAGGTACGACTTGTGTCTCTCCAAGCACTTACTGTATTAATGACATCAGGAGCACGTCGTAAAATCTAAACAGGTAGTTTTATGCCAGGAGCTATAGCTGGACAACTTATTCAGTTCCAGGAATCTCAGAATTATTTCCCACCCGAAGCCGTGAATAAGATGATAAAACAGGCAAGAGATTTCTCTCAGTGACCTACCCAGGTTGCTGCAGAACTCTCCCACCATTCCATCGGGGTTGGCAGTGGGGATTTGGGTCAGCCCCGTCAGGATGAGAACGTCGCTGTTTTTAAGAGAAGCCTGGTCCATGGGCTGGAGCACAGGGAAATAAAATCAGGAATGGGAGAGTTTCAACAGGCAGGATATGATAGATACAGTCACCAAACACTTTGCACTTCACATTCCTCCATCTGTGGAAACCTAATTTGTTTTATACTGGTATTTTATTAAAGCAGAATGAAAATGCAAACCCATCTCTCTGCATTAGCAAACAGGGAGTAGGTATTCAGAAATTATACTTTAGTGTGATACTAAATACATATTCTTGATACTGAAAATTTAGCCTCATCCAGTCTTGACAGGGTAAAATCCACTTCTCTCTCTGCAGATGGTGAAAAGGTAACTTTGAGTCTCACTCTGGGTTGGGATGCCCTTCCCACAGCTACTGATCAAGCAAAAGTGGGCAACTGCTGGCAGCTGTGTGGTATTTTATGGTTATTTGCTCTCAATAAACAACTCTCTGCAGTCTCACCAACCAGGAAAGACTCCTGCCAGAAGAGACAGATGAAGAGATTTCCTCTGCTGAACCTCCAAGACCACTGTAAGGTCAATTCCCATGCTCACAGCTCTCCAGAGCCATTCTGAAACAGTTAAGAAGGATCCTGCTCTGTTAAACATGCAGGGGGATTTCATATCAACTCTGACAGAAGTTTAAACTGTGTACCCCCTTGTAGGATCAGACCTGACACGTGAGATTTATCACAGTCTTTGACTCTCTGTAGTGTGTCCATGAAAATGAAATGCCAATAATGCAATAAAAAATAATATGGAATCTGCCTGTGATAATGTACATAATGATTATGGCACATTAGATCCACATAATTTCAGGTGCCATTGCACTGAGAGGGCCTGCATTGATTTTTGTGGGTTAATGTACAGAATATGTCTTGAAAGGCTTTTAGTGACATGTCTGAACCTGTGTTGTCAACTCCTGTTCTCCACTTGAGTGGCAACGGTGTCAGTTCCAGCCTCAGGAGAGGGGAAGGCAAAATTTCAATAGGAACCATCTGCCAGAAGAACAGGGAACAGTTAATGGTGCCAGGCCTAACTCCCAATTCATTGGAAAAGAAGCTCTGGATATGTTCAAAGTATATCCTTTTTAAAACAAAAACCAGTGACTGTTTTCACACACTGCTAAAAAACTGGGAATGTCACGATGAACTTCTCAGCAAGATCCTATGGAGAAACAGGACAGAAAAACAAGTTTTCATTCCCTGAGGAAAAAAAATGATTTGTTGCACACAATTCTGACTCTGTGCCACTCGAGATATTGTTATCATTACATATTGTCTGTCAGACATCAAAGAGATGATGAAGAGCTGGTTGGCAGCTCCCAAACCCCACATACAGAAACACCAGATTGTAGCAGCCTGTGCTGGTGCTCACAGGGATTAACCCCAGGACAAAAACTATCCATTGTCTTCAAAAAGCATCTGGAAGCAAATGCAAGACAATGACGATATGGGGTAACATCTGTGATGTGGTAAATAACAAGGAGAGTACAAACTGAATGTGATTTTAACTATCTGCTAAGCTACTCCTTCTAACGATGTGTCACGATAAAATCATTCAAAGTGCAAGAGACTGAATGGTAAAAAATGAGGTTGTGGAAAGCACGTGGGACAAGCAACACTGTCAGCAGATAATCCAGGTTCCATCCCCTGCTGGCAAATGCAGCAGGTCCCTCAGGTTTCAGGGAGGTTCACAGTGCCTTTTCCTGCACTTTTAAAGCTCAAACTGCCCTGTCTGACTGCTGCCACCTCTGCAGGGAGTGCAGCCCACAGCCCGTGAACGGCTCACTCACACGCCATTCCCTGCCACGGGGAGTTAATTTCCTTAAAAACAGGGATTTTACCAGAAGCTTCCAGAGAAATGTTCACCTTTGGGAAATCATGAAGCCTGGCCAGTCTGACCTGATAAACTGAATCACCATTTCATGTAAATGAGGAGAAAACTCAAATTACTCCGTACAGGGCAAAGTTTCTCCTCACAGAAATACTCCATTCACACATTGTCAAATCTTGCTGCTCCTTCTCCAGGAGGGCAGGAGAGAGCACAGCCCAGGATGGAATGAGGCTGATGAGAAACAGGGATTTAGAGGCTCTGATACATTTTGTACATCTAAGGATGGCCCTACTATTAAGGATCATTTATCTACTGCAGTTTCTCAGCTGAGAACAAGCTTTTAAGTGATGGGATGCTCAGAAGCAAAGCTCTCCAGCAGACACCCACCTTGGGGGAAATCACTTACTGATCAAAAACCTGACACATCTTCTAAATTATTTTTAAATACCTCCTGCAATAATGCTTTTAACTATTTTGATAACTTCTGAAGCGCACAGCACTGCGAACTTCAAGCCATTCTTTGCACTAAGAATTTATGGATCTAGAGAGAATTAATTTACTGGAAATTACATCTACAGCACTATAAAGACTTTGCCCTTAGCAGAGCAGGGTGGAAAAGTTGGCAGCCAGTGAGCTATCATTTCTCCCAAGGAAGGATGTTTCAGAAGTGATATAAAGCAGTCTGTGAACTGTCTGTAAAGACTCTTCAGTCAAATATGGATTTTTTTTAAAAAGTCACTAATGCTCTTTTGTTTAACTCTGTTGAAAATTTCCTCTTCAGATTGCAAGACAATTTCACAGTTTTAAGTTAACATCAAATCACCAATAACAAAGCATTTTAGTTACCTTTCCTTAGCAACTATTGAGACCTGTCACTTGTCAGGGTATGTCTTATCAAATTAAGTCCAGGCACTGATAATGCACTTACCTGAGTATGGCCTCTATCCTGAACCTGATCCCAGCTGGAATAACCCCTTTTTTTTGAGCAGAGACAGTTGCCCCTAAAGAGACTTAAGAAAAGTCAAGGGCTGTACCTGAGGGTGTGTTGTAAGCAGAGAAGATCCTGAAACGTAGGAAACCTTTTCATAGTGTGACTGGATAATCCAATTGGAACTCCCAAGAGCGTAGCCTGAGCTCAGAGGGGTGACCTGCACAGCACCAAACAGCTCCTGAAACACACAGCGAGAGACATTAACTTGAGGGAGCCCCAAAAGAAGTCAGGACAGGTCATTTTATCATCAGCAATATGAATTTTAAAAGCAGTTCTGCTGCTCAAAGCCTTTGTGAAGCTGTTATCCTGAGAATTACATCTGCTGGTTTTACCTACCCGTGTCTAGCAGGACACACGCTCTGAGAAAAGCTTTTCCTGAGGCAGGGCCTCCATAAAGTCTCTCTTCCATGTGGATTTTATGGCATTTGAATTCACACTGAACAATGCCTCAAAATGAAGGAAATCAACCAGGGTCTTGATGCTCTGCCTGCCTCTGCTGTACTGAAGAAGTCTGTGGGAGCTTTACATTTTTGAAGACTCTCTTCTCCTTTAGCCAAATCAAATTGGTATTGGCCAGCAGGAGAGAAGGAAGGACAATTATTTCTCTACTGACATAAAACTCTGCTTGAGTTGCAAATTTTACTATGGGAAACAAACTGAACCTCAAACTCACTCACTTTCTAACTTTATTTCTTTTTAAATGCTACCTGCTGGTGATTTAGCAACAACACCCTGCAAACTCAATCCTCATTTTAGTTTCAGTGTAAGCAACCTGACAGTTGCCTCCTTTCCAGATGTCATTAGGAAGTGTATTCCTTTATCTGTACCCAGGAATGTGGAGTACTTGTTTGGAGAAAGGAAAATCAGCCCTCATGTACAGACTTTCCCAATGTGATCCACCTTCTGGTTACTGAATAATAGAGCAAGCACCTGATTCATGCAATACTAATGATTTTTCTAGTGTTTCAATACATATTTGGATGCCTTGAAAAACAAGGCAGGGGGCCTTCATCTCTCACAGTGTGTAAGCCAGGGCTCTAAAATCTGGTTATCTGAAAAGTTAGCTTTGGGAAGAGAAAAAAATGTGGGCTTTTTTTCCCCCAGTAACTATAAAAGAATGATTGGCTCAGATGCACAGATCTAAAATTAGGGGAGATGCATCCACACTGTGAAGACGGTCAAAAATGAACAATAACAATCCATGGATAATGAGGAGTCACAGCTTCCTTTAACCTGTGTTTTTATATTTTTATGGCCTCTGACCAACAAAACCAGGTATTCATGGCTCACACAAGAGCAGGGATCATGGCCCACTCACTGCTTGCAATCCATACGGGATCTGCAGACCATGGAACTGTTGGTTCAGTTCATTCTGGAAACTACACTGGATTATAGTCAACGTTACAGACAATAACTGTTAGCTGGGAGCCCTGGGAAAGGAGTTTCTGAAGTTCACACTGAACCATTAGGTTTTGTTTACAATCCCTAATTTACAGTATGAAACAAAGTGGAGGCTAAAGCACTCAAAAGATTCCCAGAAGTGAGCTAGGGGAGCTGGGAAGGGGATGTGGCTTAGAGACAGAGAGGATACATTCACTCCCTGCATCCTCCCAGCTCTCAGTGGGCCCAGCCATCAGCTCCAAATTTGAGGGCACGCCGCCTTAAATTGGCCTCCCCAAGGAAGAGGAGAAACAAATGGATATTCCCTGATTTCACCAAACAAGAGCCCTTCCTGGGAGGCAGGCTGAGGGGCAGTCTGTATAACCCTGTCTTGCTTGCTTAGGTTAGGGTAACTAAATCCTACACAGGATCTAGAGGGGAAAAAGAGCTGGGGAACAGCTGGTGGTGTTGCCCTGAGGGCAGCAGTCCCGGTACTCACGATTTTCTGGGAATAGCCCACCAGCTGGATCTTGCTGAGGGCTGCGTTCACCTCTGGCATGGTGTAGCACTTCCTCCACATGGACACCTCCACTGCGTCCTTCAGCGGGGCCGGCAGCAACCTGCGAACACCAGCGGGATGTTCTGAGGGGATCCTGAACAACAGCTGGTGCTGGACCAGCTTCTACAACCATTTGCGTTCTCCAGATCTTAGATTTTACCCTTTTAAATTTGTATTTTCAATGTGCCTGGTGCTTCCAAGTGAGGAGCAAGACTTCCTGCCTGCTGAGGAGCACAGCCATGCTTCCCATTCTGCCTCACCCCAAGGACTGCTCTCCTCCAGCTCTCTTTGTTGCTGTTCTGTCCAGCCCTTGCATCAAAGAAGTAGCTGTGATCAAGGTGTTATCACAACTCTTGAGGTATTTTTGCCACTGATGAAAGATGCTGGCTGATCTGAGATTTCAACATGAAATGCACCTCCAGCATTGGTAGAGAGGACTGGGATCTTGGATCAGTGTCTATTTTTCATATCATAATAATCTGAATAATATCCTAATTGTATATTAAACCAAGCCCATTAAAATGCAGGTATCACAACATGAGCAGGGATGGCTCTGCCCTGGTTTTTGCCACTGGTCTCTTCCAAGAGCACGTGTCCCTTCAGCTCAGCTTCCCTGCCTTCAATCTCACTTCCCTCCCGAGTGCCCTGGCAGGGATACACGAGCTGACACTGCAGAGCTCTTTGAAATCCCCTCCACGGAAGTATTTAAGATGTTTTACACCAAAGGAAGATCCATCCATTCTGCTCCTCATAGACATTGCAAGTCAGCTGGCCGGCGCTGTCAAGGGAAGAAGTGAACTATAATGTCACAGGCTGGAAGAGGGATGGCTAACTTCTGGGAAATAAATCTTCCTTAGCAACATGAACTGAAGCAGGAAGCAGCACGGCTGCCAAATGCCTAAGAAGAATAGGATTTTTTTTTTGTATATTAAACCAATGCTAAATCAAAGGCTAATTCAAACCAATTTCCAAAGATTTATGGAAATTGGTCAAGTTTCTTTGATCAATTTGTTTAAAGGAATTTAATTTATTGTTATATCTACTAGGTCAGTGAACTCCTCCATAATTTAAGATACTGAAGAAAGGATTAAGGGCAGCTCTTGCCAAGACCACAGCACAGGTCCAGAGCGATAACTGTAATTCCAGCACACGCTGGCTGAAAGCACCCCGTGCTTCAGGAAACAAACAAAGCCTTCAAGGTCTTTGTTGGGAAGTCGTAAGCAACAAAAGGCCACACAATGTGGAGAGTTGTCCACCACTGCACTGAAGCAAATTGCCTGTAAAAGCCTTTAACCTACCATAAGAAGCATTTAGTGTTGGATGCTTTCAGGAGCTGCTTTTCTGGGAAGAGGGAAATGTTTCTCCAGGTAATGGAGAAAGTGGGGAATTGTCCTTGGTGACTGAAGAAGTTTCTCTTAGCCTTGACTGGCTACACTGTGAAAATACTCTGACTCCTGGCAGAGACCAGTGGCACCAGTCTCCAGTGGTTTCCTGTGGCTGAGTGGCACAGAGGAACAGGCTGCTGGTCCCTCAGATGTGCCCCTGTCAGCATTCAGTCTGTCATCCTCACTCCTAAAATCTCTACAGAGTTACCAGAGGATATTTTGTGGTCTGGAGTGAATCTACCAACACCGTGGCAACATCCTGTTATGGATCACCTCACAACAACCAGATGTGAGGGAAGCTGCTGGGACAACCACAAACAGGGAGGTACCAAGAATCCACATGGCTGAGGATGCAAAATTCAGGCTTAAAAAACTGAAGGATTCGTATTCTTCCCTGCACAGAGACAGTTCCTCCTGGTCAATGCAAAGGGTGACATTTCACATATGATGTAAAATCCCAGAACTGTTTGAAGGAAGAGGAGGATGGCAGCACCCAACTACACCAGACCCTGGCCTCTCTCGTGCCCTGCTCAGCCTCAGGAAACAGCCTGTTTCAAACACTTTAAAACATGTAGGAAACCATCAAACAAGAAGTCAACAAAGTGCCTTTCATAAGGCAAACTTCCTCCTTACCCCCTGAATCCCCATCAGTGTGAAAGAGATCCTGGCTGACATCTACAGAACTTCCACGAGACTGCTCATTTGAAATAAAACCCAGTGGCAATAAACGTGGCTAAGCAATTAGTTCAGACTGGATCTGATAATGGAAAAATGTAAACCACTATAATGAACTTATTATATTTTATACAGTATTTGCATTTAAAATGCTCCAGTGCTTTATCTAATGAAGATGATAATACTTTGTGTTTTATACTAACTGTTTGGAGTAGAACTAGCTGAACTGTAAAGCAGTAATGGGGATTGATCAGCCAGAAAAATTAAAGTTAGACTCAGAAGTAATAAGTATTCTGTTCTAGCAACAGCCAAGTAGGAAAAAAAAAACACCCAATTCATCAAGATCACATTTTCTTAACTAACGGATGTCAGTCCAATCCTGCATGTGCCATTAGCCAGGTGCTAATTTGTGGATCAGTGGATGTCTGCTCACATGCTCTAATAATCAGTTCCATTCACTCCTGCGTGACACTTGTCACCAGGCATCCCAAAACACTTTGCAAACATTAATTAAAGTCCCCGGGTGCCCTCTGTGCTGGATGGGAGCTCTGTTTTACAGATGCACAGGGAGGTGAACGGGGAAACTCAGAGCACAGGTGGGGCAGAGGTGGAGAGGGAGTTCACGTTTGTCCCCTTGTTCCAGCTCAAAGACAACATTGGTTCATACAGCAGAGTTTATAATACACAAATTTATTTTATTCAGTTTTAGTTTGGTACCTCCTACCCCCCTGCTACCCCTTTACAACAGCTACACGGTGGAACTGTGAATTTTGGGGGACATCCCCAGCAATAGAGAGGAACATGTAATTTAAATATCACTTCAAGGAAAAAAAAGGCTCCAGTCTCCTACAGCAGCTGAATCAGAACAAAGACTCCCTCTCTGTGTTCTCCTCTGGAATATTCAGCAGCATGCAAAGTGCCAGGCAGCACTTTTCCTAAAATACGACCACCAGGAAAGTGACATTATATGAGCTGCAAGATATATGATCCTCCTTTAAACCATGCATACAAAACACGCCTGGTGTGACAGGAATAATGGCTCCAGTCCTCTCTCTTCACACACTGGGAACTTCAGCAGTGGCTCTGGGCAGGCCAGTGGACCCCAAAATTTTAAAATCCCACTGTTCTGAAAATCCTGCTAAACTTTATTGTATTTAGTTTTGCTTTACATCCGAGTTCTATCTGTCTTCTTCAGAAGAGTGAGAGTTACAGTGTAAAGACTGCTCCTAAATTCAGCAGGGGAACACAATATACAGCTAAAACCATGGTAATTTGGATTTTTAATTTCTTTGCTTTGTGATACTGGAAAATATCAAGACTACTCTTCTAATGT
Source organism: Mystacornis crossleyi (assembly GCA_013400655.1). NCBI lineage: Eukaryota > Metazoa > Chordata > Aves > Passeriformes > Timaliidae > Mystacornis > Mystacornis crossleyi. The sequence continues at coordinate 28,139 of VYZQ01045008.1, forward strand.
AAGAAATAATTCACTTTTAGGAAACTTCTAAATCAAGCTGCCTTAAGAATTAGGAGTATAAAATGGGAGATCAATTAAAAATGCACAAAGCAGCTTTTAAAAATAACTTTTTAATCAACCAACTCTATCTTTAAAATGTGCTAAAAATGAAACTGTCTCCTCCAAGGAACACGTTGTGCACCTGAAATTGTTTTTATTCCCAAGGAAAGCATCAACTACAATTAAGAAACTGTATGGATAATTTTTAGATTCCATAGGCTTTCAAAATTCTCAGCATCTCGTTTTGATGTATAGCTGGAATAATGGACATGGTGCTTCCAAATAACCTTTCAATTCAGATTTTAATTTGTTTTTAAGCTTTGGAAAGCCAAAAACCCCACCTCTGCTATTTAGGTGTAAAAGAAGATGGGAAGAAAGGTAACGCCAGTGACCTCCAACACCTGTGTCTCAACTTTCTCAGTATGTCAGCAAACATGAATGCAAATACCATTTAAATTGAAATTATTCCAAGGCAATATCCTTAAATAGCCTAATAATTTCAACAACTTTTTATGATGTTAATACCAAAATCTGCTGATTTTATCTGCCATTACGGAGCTGAACTGTGGGAGGGGAGATCAGGGGAGGCTTTGCTGTTCCCAAGTGTCTCTCCAATAAACGCATTTGTGAGGCTGGAAAACCAACCGTGTGCAAAAATGATTAAAGAAATAATCGAGCCAAGGAGTCACAGCAGCAAATCTCCAATGTGGGAGCTGAGCCATCCTTACAGTGAATCCCAAACTTAGAGGCTTTAGGACAGTCACCTTTCCTGGGACTTGTTCCTTACCTTTGTACCTCCTTGTTCTTCCACATGGAGGCAGACTGAGCCTTTGGCACGCGTTCAATGGAATTCACCAGTTCTTCCATGAGGAGCCTGAAAACATAAATCAAACCTAAATTAGCACTGCCTCCTCTCACACAGGAGAGAACTTTGGCCCAAATCTTTCCAAAATACCACAGAAATTGTAACACTCTCAGGCAGTTTGAAGGAGGGGTTCTTCCCACAGAGGCCATTGCCAGCACTACCCCTGTTTCTCCACGGAGGGTTTCCAATTCCATCTGCTTGCAACAGAGGAGGAGCTGGCCCACTGGGTTATGGGCTATTTGGAAAGTGCAAGATAATTTCATTACTGACTGCTTGTGATGTGGAATGAGACAAAATACACAACGAAAACTCCTCAGCTGATGCCTGTTTATCACTTAGGGAAGCCAAGCATGTTGTCAGAGTGAACTCTCCTCATCTACCAATGCATAGTTGAGACAGAAAAAGGTGTCAAGTGCTAGAAATTGTCACTGCAGATTTCCCTGCCCACAAGTAAACAGCATTTGTGATTGTGTGCAGGCTTTCCCTTGAAGGCAGGAGCAGCAGGACAGCATCTGGAATGACCTGCGATGGGGAGAACCACACCAGTGCACTCTCCCACAAGACTGTGCTTGTTATCTCCAGCTCTGGACCAGCAAAGCCCAGAGGTCCACTACTCGTTCATATTTACACAATTCCTTTCACCTACAAGGGCCTTCAGTTTCTGTTTGCTTTCACACAATGGGGGAATTGCTCCGGCATGGCAAGTTTGCACAGGACCTTCAGTGGACAAAGATTCCTGCCCTAAAGTGCTTACAGACTAGTCCAGATAGCAGGGTCTAATCTGGCTCCTAATTTCTGAACGTGGCAGCTCTGCAGGAGAGAGGAACAAAGCTCAAGTCCAGTTAGGCCTCATCAAGGGACGAACCCGCAACGTTTGGTGCTGACCCATCCAGTCAACAAGACAATTTTGTAAAAACAGACTGGCAAGTTTGATGACTATCCTGGTTTTGACTGTACTGTCAGGTCTTAGATTTTCTACCTCTACCTCTCCTATTTCTGCTATTTTTCTTAGAGCTCCTCTCAGGAGTTCAGAGCTCACGTAGCTCAACTGTCATTTGAGATGAAGTCAGCTTGAATTCCTTTCCATGGAGTGGAGGGAGGTATGATTATATGGAATCATAAAATCCTGGAATGATTTGGCTTGGAAGGGAGTGAAAGATCGTTCAGTTCCAACCCCTGCCATGGGCACACAAACCTTCCACTAGGTCTGGTTGCTCTAAGTCCTGTCCAACCTGGCCTTGAACACTTCCAGGGATGGGGCAGGCACAGCTGCTCTGGACAACAAGTCCAGTTTTCTGACTGGAAAGATTCCTTTTGTTTAGGGGGAGCAGAGAGGAGCAGGAGAGCTCTTTGACCCGTGGTTTTTGAAGGTCTGAAGTTGCCTATACGGCAGTTGCTGGTCCAGGTTTCTCAGCCTGCTCAAGTTCCACTATCCCACATCTATGGCCTGGACTCAACACAAAGCACCTGCTGGAAATGTTGATGGTTCCAGAGGTTGGGAAACACGGAGTTAACGCATTTGCAGCACTAAGGACTTGGCCGGTGTTCAGCTCCTGCCTGAAAGCCTCTTCGGAACATTAGACACCACTCCTCTCCCCACATTGTCCTTTACACCTTCTCCTCAGCAGTGATGAAAGAGGAGCAGAGAATATGAAGGGGCTTTTTACCTGCCAATTTGAACAGTGGGCTCGGTGGCATAAACTGTTCCAGTGAATCCTGTGTACTCTGTGATGTAGGGCAGTGCCATCATGCAGTGATAGTTGGAGATCAAGATTACATCCACCGTGGAGAGGTCAAGCAGTTCAGTCTGGAAACAGAGGGAAGAGATAAGCAACTGGTAACCTTTTCATGCAGTTAAAGCAATGGCAGAAAAACTTCTTATACTATTTTTTTAAACTTTATATTGCAGGAATGTAACTGGTTTATAAAAGCATGTCTCAGCTGTGGCAAAGATTAATGTTGCCTTTAAATTAACAAGATTTATTTTAAGCCCCCCCCTAAAATGACTCCCTTCTCCAGCCTGGAAAGGAAACCATGTCCTAAGCTTGTCTGTCTTTCAGGTGATGAAATGGCTGCTGTTATGAGATCCATGATTATTTTACTTTTATCAAAGTAAAGAGTTGATGTGTGCAACTCCTTAGGGAGGAAGAGACACCAAAACTTCTGCAGCAGTGATTTAGGGTGTTTCATATTTTTTTATGCAGCACATCAGACTGTACCCCAAGAGAGAGATGAATGAAGATTGTATTTATTCATATGCTTAAAATAATCCTCATCTTTTCCCAAAGTAAATGCTTGGCACCTTTATCATTCACATTTTCTACAGCAGGAGATGAAGCCTATTCACAGGATACAACAAAATGGATGGGTAGGCCCAATTTGTTTGGATGTGACAGTTTAGACAAGAGTTCTGAGAGCGAAAGAAGATTTCACACATTGTTAAAAGAATTTTAATTAGAAATATTTACTGGTAATGCCGTAACACAAACGGTGTCAAGTCAGAAATTTACAAGATTACTGACCTCTAACTCAGTTATTATAGAGCAGCTAATGGAATTCAACACTCATCAAGCACATATTATCTGATTACAAGGCTTGGTCCAGCAATTTGAATAAAAAAGGCAAGAAAGTAGGTCACTCTGCTTTGCAGAGGGCTGACACAGTGCTCTGGTGACAAGCAGCTTAACTCCTTGATAAGCACTCGTGGTTTCAATCCATGATCACAGCTGATGTCGGAGCCATGATCTCCGAGCTGAGAAGAGCAGGTGAAACACCATCCTCAGGTCCATGACAGGGCACCTTTCATCTTCCTGGGCTCCCAGGCAGGAACACACTCCCTGCAAGGTATCGAAGGATCCGCTGATGCCTGCTCCTGCCAAGGCTTGGTTTGTCCATGGCTTGGTCTCCAGCTGTGTCCAGACCAAATTCTGGAATGGTTTGGGTGGGAAGGGCCTTAAAGACCAACTTGTTCTACCCCACCTGCCACGGGCAGGGGCACCTTCCACTATCCCAGGTTGCTCCAAGCCCCGTTCAGCCTGGCCTTGGATGCTTCCAGGGATTCAGGGGCAGCCGCGGCTTCTCTGGGCACCCTGTGCCAGGGCCTCCTCACCCTCACAGCCAGCAATTCCTTCCCAATATCCCATCTAACCCTGCCCTCTGGAAAGTGTGTCCTGTCCCTCCTGACCCTTGCCCAAGGCCCTCTCCAGCTCTCTTTGAGCCCCTTGAGACACTGGAAGGGTTGTTCAGGTCTCCCTGGAGCCTTCTCTTCTCCAGGTGAACAGCCCCGGCTCTCCCAGCCTGGCTCCAGAGCAGAGGAGCTCCAGTCCTGAGCCGAATTCCAACCCAGGAGAGCCATCAGAAGGATGCACACCACCACTTTCCAACCTTAAGCAACATCACATTTCAGCACCCTAGAAGCATTTACAAATAGGATGAAAAGGGTGTCAAAAACAAAGTAAAATCTTCCCTGGGGCTTGCGGCGATCTCACTAAAGTGCCTTTGAGCTGAAGAGGCTTCAAAATGTTTCTTGAATGTGAAGTGAGAGAGCAGAAGGTTGCCAAGCAAACAGAGGGCTGCACCCTGCACTCTGACATGTGTGAGTGTACTCTGGTGCCGAGACAGCCTCTTATCACCTTGTGGCTGCTGGATTAGATCCAAACCTTGGCTTGCTTTGGCAACCGTGTTCCTGGAAGCAATACCGAGATTCTCCAGCTAACTGCTCCTGCAGACAAGTTTCTTCAAAAGAAGTGCCATGGAAGGACAGAAAGTAAAAGCCTCTTTCACACAAGCTCCCTCTTATCCCGTGCTGCCAAACAGCAGCAACATTTCCACTCTGTTTTCAGCTGGCCGTGACTCCTGAATCTCCTGCAGACAGGTGAGCTCCAGGTGTGAGCTGGGTATCACAGCAGATCTCTTCGAGGGCTCACAGAGGAGACGTGGCATCTCTTGGCAATTTTTGGAAACATCTGAGAGGCCATTTTTAAAATCCCTGCAATGGTGACGTGCAGTTGGTTGCCACCTTCTGGCTGTAGGATGGGCTGCTGGGAAGCAGCTTCATGCAGTGATAACGGGGGGAAACTGAAGCAGTGACTCCCTGTCTGTCCTATTTAGAGCTACACGTGTGGGTATTTTCCAGCCCAAAGTAACCAGAAAGTCTGGCTGAAGCACCCTAAACCCCAAGAGATTATCATTCCAAAGGGAATCCAGCACGTAAACCCTGTCCTTCTCAAGATCTGGGCCATAATGGCACTTTCTACACACACAGATACTTCCCACATCCCTCAGTTTCACAGGACAGTAACCAAAAGGCTCACAAGAACCCAGAATTATCAGGCCTTTGGGTTGGTCTTTTTTACCCAGCTGGGTTGGAATGGTCATAATCTGTTGGAATCACTTGCCAAAACGAGTACCAGAGCTGCCAACTTGTTTGGAAGAATCAAGATGACAAGAGTGATGCCAGAGGTGAGTTCCATGGGATCCACACACAGGAACAACATTGCCAGAACCCAGCAAGCTGACAACAACCTTCCAGGAGCGTTGTGTGCTTCCTGTCATCAAGGTCAGGCAGAAAGGGAAAAAAAATTGCTGCCCAAAAGCAACTGTGTCTGTCTTTGAAGGACAGAGACAACATCCCACCATGAAATGCAAGAATTGATGTTATCACACTCTGAACACACTGAGGAAAGGGGATATTATTCCCGTGCTATTTCCTATCATTCATGCCCACCTCTTTCTGCTCAGCTTTTTACATCTTCAGTTCTCCTACAGCACGCCCCTGATCAATCAGGTAACCCCAGGTAATCGAAACATCTTCAGTCTTGCTTTCCTTCTTTTTAAAGCCAGAAATTCCAGTAAAAACTAGTTTGAGCAGCTACTTGCAGCTATGCCCGTGGATATGAAGGCCCAGTTCAACCCTCAAAGAGACAGCAGAAGTTTTTAACCTGAAAGTGCTGCTGGCAGAAGTGCAGTCCAGCAGAATCCAACCTGGCTTAACCACAGCTGGCTCCCCAGGGAGCTGTGCTGGGCACATCCTGCATCTGTGGTTAGAGACAAGCAGCATTCCTTGCCTTCATTCCCTGCCCTTATCTAGATCAGCACATGGATCCTGTCAGTCGGCCCAGCTCAGCCAGACTGTCTTTGAAAAGCCCATAAAAAAGGAAAGTGAAGTCTTATTGTGAGATATTTGCTCAAGGACACTTTCCACATGCCTCCCAAAACCACTGTTGAAAAGGGTTGTTTCTGTACTTTTTCCAGAGTCGAAGATCCTGGAGGCACCTTATCAACACAGAGTTTGAGCAGTATTATTTACTGAGTATTAATAAATTAGAAGGAAGCTAATAATAATAGTAATAATAATAACAATAATAATAATGTAGCACGCTTCTCCCATGTGACTGAATGGAGACAAATTTTTCAGTAAGCCTTTGAAGAAACTCACCTCTGGTAAGCAGAACTCAGGCACAGAGTCTACAAACACATGGCCAGAGCACTCCTTTAGCTCCTGTAAAAAACCACACCAACAGAGGAGACACAAAAATACAACACCATGTTACTCCAAGGCAGCACATTTTGGATTTTCCAGACATTTTCTTTATCACAGGTAATTTCCAGCCCATTACCACACGAGATTTATCCCTGTTCTAGACACAATTTGGTGCAGGCAGATCTGCTGAAATGGCTCTCGTGCCAGATGCTTGGTACTTGAAGGGATCAGATCCTCCTTGGGAAGGGCAGAGAGCACTCTGGTAGGTAAGGAAAGATCCCTGGTAACCACCAGGAGGGCAAGTTTGGAATTTAGTTTTGGTTCCAAATAACATCCAACCTTTTCTGTCTTATTAGGACCAAAATACAATTTTTAGCCCATCTCAGAGCATTTGATGAAACAACTTTTGGGGATCTAATCTCCACATGGCACTTTTTGTTAAACTCTATCCTCTATTTTCTTCCTCTTTTTCAAGGCTGACATCAAAAACTTTTGTCACATGAAAAGTCACGTTCTTCAGGGTTATATGGGGAACAAAAATACGCCCAACTCTACTCCTAGCACAAGTCACAGCCTCCCTACCACCCACCCTGCCTTCTCCCCTGTCCCAAAGCGAGTGGTCTCAGCCAGCTTCAGACTGACAGAATTACAGATTGAATCCAATTCTTAATAATTACAGTGCACCTGCCAACTCATAACGAATGAGCAATTACATCTAGTGGCAGAAGTCTCCTAACCTCATCTCAAGGGAGTTCAAAATGATTAAAAGTAGATCGTGGCACATTTCAATGCCTCTCCAGGACTGAAGTTTTATAACTGAGTGCTGTAACAGGAATGTCCACCCCACATGATAAAACACCCTCCTTTGACTCCTTCCCTTGCCTTTTTCCAGCATGGGTCAAAGAATTTACCATTCCAAGCACTTACAGTGGTCAAGGTGAAGGTAAGAGATGCTGCCTTTGAATTTTTAACACGATTTCCATTGCCACTGTGCGAGTTTGGAGGTTTCTCCTGAGTACACACTGCAGCAGCAGCATCCCAGAAATTTCCATATATTCCAAGTAAAACTACAGTGACAATCTGTCCATTCTTTGGAGCCCAAAGTTCTGACACCAAAGCTGGGGTTCAGGAGACACAAATTCCGGGGAATTCAAACTGAGCAACTCCATTGCTGCCCCTGAGCCTCTGCAGCCTGAGACTGCCAGTTAGCAAGTGCTCTGAATAGAGCTGCTACTATTTTACCAACAGAAATGCTGCCTGCACAGTTTCTTTTGTCTCCAATGAGAAGAAAAATCGGGTCTTTAATCTATGATCTTCAGCTCCCTTGTCTGTAAAAATCAGATCAATTCATTTTGTCCACCTCAAAGTCCCCTACAAAAGCAACTATTATCACTGTTTCCTTTAATGTTCACATAGTCAGAGAACAGTCTATTAAGCATTTTCTCCACTGGTACCTAGTGCTGCCCACATTTGAAATGGATCTGCCTATTTTACTAACATCTGACATATTTTTGTGTTCATTGTTCCCCTACGGCAGATCAAGCTGGACGCTGCAGTGCCAAGTTTTGGTTGAAGCCTCAGATAAATTCTGCCTCCAAAACTGACGTAATGAAAAGAGGGGGGAAAAAAGAGCAATTCTGTGTCTCTCATGTCACTGAGGAAGTTCTGTGTCTTAGAATCAGGAGGCTGGAGATAATATCCTCCCTGCTATGTCCAGCAGCAGAACACATGTTGATTTAAGAGGCCAAAGCCATGCTTTTCCCCTCTGAGAGACCTCCCATAGGCAAAGCATTGCCTTTCTCATAGTTCTGCCTGAGAAAGGGTACGATTCCAACCTCATTTACAGGCAGGTTCTGAAGCCTCAGTGTCAGAAAAGTGAGACTGTGGAATAAAAGGCACTCTAAGAAGGCAAAGCACTATTATTTATGGAGCTCCATGAAATACAAAAATATTCACACTGATGACTTGTGCATTTTAAGAGGATTTTTTGATAATCTAGGCTACCTCTGAAGCCTGAGAGTTGCTATTAGCATTTTGTTTCAAAACGTTCTGCTCTGCAAGGACATCCTGGCTGGTAAAGGTACACAAAGAAACCTTTGGGATGAGTCAGCGTGGAACACTGCTCCTGCAGCACCAGCTCCCAGCCTGGCAGGTAGCTTTTTGCATGGCAAGAAAATTCCAACCACCACCACAGTACCTTGTCTAGAAACGTGCTTCCATCTTTCAAAACCCAACCGGGGAGTTTGGACAGCCTGGGGCTGCGGAAAGAAAGAAGAAAAATTACTGCAATATGAACTGAATTATTATCAGTGGCTAAGCACAGAGCTTCTACTTGGTGTCATACAGGCAGAGAACACCATTTCTGTCTCAGGGAAGTAACAGTCCCAATAAAACAGACAGACAGTTTCACTGTGGTTAAGTGTTCACCAAAATGACTTTTACAAATCATGATTATGACACTTATAAGTAAAAAGAAATAAGAGGACGAGGCATGCAGGGAGTTTTTAGTCATTTATGGTGAGGATTTCAAAAAGGCTCAGTGCTGCTGAGTTCCCTGTGGTGAAACTGGATGAATAAACAGAAGTTAGGGCAGCAACAAGCTCTGTGCTCGAAACAACACCAAAGCACCATAAAACTGTTCTGGCACAGAGGACAACAGACAAATATTCCCATTAGCAGTGGCAGGGGAAGACTGATGCTCTGGACTAAGTCACTTATAGACACAGGTTGGGATTTTCTATCCACATAAACCATGGGTTCGTGCCTGGGTGTCACCCCGAAGACCCACACCAACAGCAGGACAGGACACGGGGGCAAGGAGGCTCTGCTGGGAATGGCATGTTCTAAGCAACAGCAGAGCCCCTGTTTTCACTGTTTCAAATGCTAATAAAGGAATTTAAAGGTGGACAATGCAGTCCTGAGTTTAAAGCAGTAATGGCTGCAGCATTTCTTGCTACCATAACTGAAAGACTTATTTATATTTCACAGGGACATCTGATATTTGTGTGAGCCTACAGCTTAGCTCTAATACCACTGCCTGCCCAGACTCAAGCCTATCTACACAAATAAAAAAAAACCAACTGAGTAAACAAGAGAATTGAACCCACCTGGAACCAAACCCTGCAACAACCTCAGATTTGGACACAGAACCTGGTTGCAGTGCATTTTGCAAGTGCTGTGCACTAAGCTCTACAGGCAGGCATGTTTAGATCCTAAAAGGGCTTTCAAATTCAACATCTTGAAAATAGGAAGTGATTCAAGGACTCAGAGGAATGCTGTGTTCAGACTCACAGCAGCATAAAAGAACAAATTCTGACATCCCAGTAAGTTACAAGGAAGGAAAAAGGGGAAATCCAAGACTCAAGCAATGGAGACAGAAGGTAAGAGGTGAGAGCAGAAGGATCTGGCATGGAGAAGCTGTTCCAGAGAAGTGCAATTCCCCTTTGAGGATAAAGAGCAAGTCTGAAGAAGTCTGATGATAGAAAAGATGAAGTGGCTAAATGGCTCCCCACTGACATGTTCAAAAGACAATTTAGGAGCAGTAATTTGGAGACTGAGGGGGGCTGAGTAGAATTGGTGCAGTGAGACTAAAAGAGTTACGGAAAAAGCAACAACAAACCACTCTTGTTATGCAAAAACTCTGACAGATACAGGAGGAGAGGACAGGAACCTTGACTGGAAGGGACACCTGGAGGGCTGCAGTCAAGTGTCACAAAGCCAGCACAAGATCAGGTCAGTCTGGCTTGTGCCTTGCAAATCCCTGGATCCACCTGTGGTTTCAGCAGCACGAGGCAGAGCAGAGTAAACTTTCCCTGATGTACTTGCTCTACTCCCCATAATTTAACCTAGCAAGAGTTTTGCTTTATTCATGATGAAAGAGCACTGAACCTTACTAAACTGGCATCCACTGGAGGAGAGACGAGTCAGGGGAGGCAAAATGAGCAGGTGTGTCTTGTGTGTGGCTGAAAGCAGAATAAGCAACACAGGACAGAAAGGACTCTTTACCTTGAAGCCAAGAAGCAACACAGTTCCTCCTGACACAGTTTTGACATTGCAATAGAGTGATTGATTAATCCAAAATAGCTGGAACTGTCCCATAAATAATGTGAGCAAGTGTGTCATGGCTAGACAGGAAAGGTTAAGAGCTTCCCACATGTTCATTTTACCGTTTTGCATTTGACTTTGGTACAGGGTAGAAAACTCCAGTTGACAAACCTCCTTTAAAGTAGAGGAGCATAAAGAGTTGGGCAGCTGCAGGTGCTCTGCACATGCTCCATGGGCTGGTGAGAACAGGGACTGCCATTTCCAGGGCAAGGGGGAATCTAAATACCTTTGCACTGGCATTTCTTTGAAGAGCAAAGAACTCTAAAAAATGTCCAGTCCCTTTAATGCCACAAACACTGCAGCACTTTCCTCTCTTACAGATTAAAGCACAAACTCACAAAATGTTTGCTCAAGGAGGGTCCCGTGCCAGGGGCGACACAGGACTGAGCTGGGTGGCAAAAATGCTCTGTAATAGCACACCTTTGTGCAGACCACATAGTGAGATTTGCAGAATCCAAGGGCTTCATGGATCCTGCTGGGATCTCTGGATTAAAGACAGCAGAGAGAAGCACGGCTCCTCTCAGGTTAAGGTCTCACTCAGGTCCATCCCCAGTCAGCACATCTGGTTGTGAGAGGACACAGCTGGTGAGAACCTCAGATCTGACAGAGCTGTGTTCAAATTCCTCAGGCAGTCAGGCCTTCCTGTCACCCTACCTGGCAACCGATGACAATGTCAATTCTCTGTCACCCCACGTTATGTTGATAATACACATTTGAATTTCAGAGGTGTTTGGACATGATGGTAATGGACTCCTAATCTCTAATGGTACAACTATGAGTACTACAGAGATAAGGACTTTCCAGTGGCAGCCCCATTCCTCCTCACATTTCTGACTTATTTCCACAACTCTCTGCAGGACACCTGGTTTGTAGAGGAGATCAATGACTTGCCCAAGTCCATGTGCTCAGGCCAATCCTTACTCTAAGGGGTGTTCAGTCACCTCACCGACAAGATTGATTGGATTTAAATCCAAGTGTTTGCTCCGATTCCATTGGGCCATCAGGGGTCAAATCTGACATCCTTTCTTATTGAGTTTGAGTCATTTTAGTGCCGACATCCTGGAGGTGCTTGGGGAATTCCAGGTTGTGACCTGCAATTTGGCTGCTCATTCCCAGGGTCTGCTATCAGCAGACAAAGCAGCCATATCCCAGAGGAAGGCTGATTCCTGCCGTTCTGAAGAACCTCTTAAGCCTTTGTTCAATCACCTCATTTTGCTACTTGTTCCTCTCTCAATTTCCATTTTTTTTTGGGGGGGTGGGGGGTGGTGGTGGTGAGAGAAAGCAAATGCGAGGCAATTCTGTCTGTACCTGGATTTCCAAAATTTGCTGGACCTGTTCAAAATCTATTACTGCATCAATTGTTTCAGTCAGCAATTGCACCATGGAATGGGACAAAACCTGACTTTCACACTGATCCCTCTGAGGGCATCTGTTGCCTCTCTACAGCAGATCCTGAACTCCACGTTCTTGCAGAACAATGCACACATTGTCTATCCCTTTCCTCTCCTCTCCAAAGAATAACAAATNAGAGAAAGCAAATGCGAGGCAATTCTGTCTGTACCTGGATTTCCAAAATTTGCTGGACCTGTTCAAAATCTATTACTGCATCAATTGTTTCAGTCAGCAATTGCACCATGGAATGGGACAAAACCTGACTTTCACACTGATCCCTCTGAGGGCATCTGTTGCCTCTCTACAGCAGATCCTGAACTCCACGTTCTTGCAGAACAATGCACACATTGTCTATCCCTTTCCTCTCCTCTCCAAAGAATAACAAATCATAGGAAGTGCTGGACAAACTGCTTTAACCTCACTAGGTCACTTAGGAAACTCCCTTTTCCAATCATATTTTCCCCCTCTCAATCAAGCCTTCCCTGAACCCAGAATGTTCCTCACTTGTTTCCTTGTGGATCAAAGTTACTGAACAGCTTTTGAGAAAACTCCTACTGCTTCCCACCACTAAGAGTGACTCATTCCCACCTTTCCAACTGCTAATTTTTGCCATTTATTCCATTTACACAAGACATGTCACCCTGAGTATCCAAATCACTCTAAAAACCTGGGGAAATACAACTTTGTAGCAGGGCATAGAAAGGAGAGCCTTGATCTCCGGATTCTGTTCTAGACTCTGTTTTGATTCCTCTGCTGTTCCAATCCCATACCCAGCTGCACTGCCCTTTTATTTATTTAACTTTTAAAAGGGAACAATTATGCCATGCAGGCAACTAACAATGGCTGCTAAGTGCTATTTTTCTTTGCATTAGGCCGTGCTCTGAAGAACAGCCTGAGAAGATGGTGGTTAAACAGGACCTGCTGGGCTCCACGCACTCCATCTGAGTTACCCATTTATCTCATCTTGCATGAAGAAGCCAGAAAGATGACAGATATGTGACCTCACTTGTGCTGAGCAGTTGCAGCAATACTTTACTGAAGCTTAGAATAAATTATCTAGAAAAACCAATCAATAAATCCATAAAATGTCTTCCGTCTACTGAGCCAAAGGACGTTATTTTGATAAAGAGAATTTTTAAGTGAACAAAGTCTATTTATGATATCAGATGATGCTGTTCATTTGTACCCATCCCCTCCCTCCTTCCAATACACCATTTCAGGCAGAGCACTCCAACTGCAACCCAAGGAGACGCAGGCTAAGTGCTGACAGGCCACAGAACTCACCTCTGGACCAGAGGCAGCGGGAGGAAACTCAGGGTAGACGTCATATCCAGCCCACAGTCCAGCATGATGGTGGTGGATTTGAACTTGAGCACGTTGCATGGCAAGGTTGGATGTCCTGACAAGCAGTACTGGAAGAAGAATGAGGAGGAGTTACTCAGGCACTTTACCAGCATAAGCTTTGCCTCTGTGCTGGGCACTGGTGAAGCTACACCTCAAATCCTGTGTCCAGTTTGGGGCCTCTCACTGCAAGAGAGACCCTGAGGGGCTGGAGCGTGTCTAGGGAAGGGAACAGAGCTGGGGAAGGGGCTGGAGCACCAGGAGCAGCTGAGGGAGCTGGGAAAGGGGCTCAGCCTGGAGAAAAGGAGGCTCAGGGGGGCCCTTCTGGCTCTGCACAACTCCCTGACAGGAGGGGGCAGCTGGGGGGGGTGTCAGGGTCTGCTCCCAGGGAACAGGGACAGGATGAGAGGAAAGGGGCTGCCCAGGAGCCAGGGGAGGACAGGTTGGCTATTAGGAGCAGTTTCTTAAAAGAAAGGGTGGTCAGGCATTGGAAGGGGCTGCCCAGGGAGGTTTGGAGTGCCCATCCCTGGAGGTGTCCAAGGAACACCTGGAGGTGGCACTCAGTGCTCTGGGCTGGAGACAAGGTCCTGACTGGCCACAGATTGTACTTGGAGGTCTTTTGCAACCTAAATGGTTCTGTGATTCTGTGAACAGAGTGAAAGCATCCCTATGCCCACAAATTGCCTTTTCCCCCTTGTTTTTAAACACGGTTCCTTACACACTAAAATAAAACATGATTTCCAAGGAATCTGTGTCCCACAGCTGTGTTTGTTCACTGAGATTTCCCCGTGTCAGGGTAGTAAGGCGCAGATTTTCTTCACAGTTTTTCTGATCCCAAGGGTGCAGTGAAGGCAAAGCTCTTTTCTCTGATTTAGGACATGTGGGATCTCTTTTTTTTCTTGCAATCACCTTTTTCTCCCCAAATCTGAGGAAATCAGTTTCTTCCAAAGTCAGTCCTACTGGCAAAACTTGGCGAGAAAATTTGAAAACGACTCGGGGTGGACAGGGAGCCAGAGAAGCCTTGCAGGAACACAAGTTTTATTTTGGTAAGAAACCTGCCCAAACAACTCCTGCACAGGTGCAGCAGCTCTGGGGCAAGTTCTCACCTGCTTTTTGTCTTGCTAAACACAAACAGGAAGCAGAAGGGACCGGGCAACCCCACCTGAATGGAAGGGTTTGTGTATCCGAATCCCAAAGGCTTTGCAAGCTTAATGAGCCGGTGAGCAGGTGATGGAGGGGGCACTTGGGCATCACTGAGATGCAGCCACCTCCTGCCTGCAGTGACAAACACTGAACAAGGCACGGGAGCTTTGAGTGAGAAGAGAACGGAGAGGTCGGCGTTAAAACGGGGGATTAGAGACAAATGTCTGAGGAGAGCGTGGCCACCTCTGCGGGAGGGTTCCTCGGCCCCAAGGAGGGATTTGGCATCTCCAGTCTCCCAAGTCTGGGCATCTGGCGGCACAGCCACGCTCAGGTGGTCAAGTTTGGGCTTTTAAATTCAAGTTTTGGTCAATTAAGATGAAAAATACCAATTGTTTGGCCGTGCACTGCACTAAAAACAGACTCAGTCTTTTTCTAAGTCATTTAGCCCTTAAGCTTGTGTTCTATACTTCCCTCTACCAAGTGGAGAAAAGGGAGATTAATAATTTCATTTTCTACCTCTGCTCACAATATGTGAACACAGGACTGCAACTGTCTGCATTAACAGCCCTCAAGGAGACTATTTACACACATTCCTCAAAAACCTGCTTTAAACTATATTTAAATAGTAAAAATCTACTAAGCCCCAAATATTAAATTTAAAATATCACAGAGAGTTTTGTTTTAAATTCACAAAGCCTTAACTATTAAGGAGTTACATCACATTTTGCCTTTCTTTTAGTAAAGTTTAAAAAATATGTAAAGCCAAGCTGGTGAAGGAGTGAGGAATTCAGTTGGTTTAGTCACAAATGTAACACACTCATGTGAAATTAAGTTCTCACCAGACCAGAACTTTGACAAATGAAGCTATAAATTGAAGTAAATAGAAAGAAATGAAGGGAAAAATAACTTCTATTTTTGTAGCTTTTAAACTATTGGTAATTAAAAAAGGCAATGAAATATCACCACTTGTATCAGCAAAACATTTTCTTGCCTTTATTTTTATAATCATGAGTAGGATCACGACCCTGACTTCTACAAGCTAACTGGAAAATCTTCCATTTTTCTTCCTTTAAAAGCAGCTAAAATCATCTCTCTCTGTGGCTGTCATGCCGTGGTAAATGCATTCCTGGGAGTCAGTGGATTCTTTCTACTAGATTCAAACAAAGTGACAGAAAAAATAGAAAAAGCAATTCTTATTTTCTATAAAGCTGTTTGCACAGGTGACACTGCTGGGCCTGCACCTGTTAGCATTTTAGATTAGGAATCCAGGAATGGGAGTGTTTGCACTATGAGCATCGCTAAACACATTACAAATGTGATCATTTTCACACAGTTTATAATTGTTACTGTTCAAAACAGATCCAGAGGTTCCAGTCATGTTCCTGACTGGACTAAAATGCAAGATCTGCTTGCTTCCAATTTTATTCCCTTATGGCTAAAGGCTGGTGCAGCCAACACACAAAGGTGCCTCATCTCCTAAATCAAAAAGACACATTAAAAAGACACAAAACGCATAAAAGGCATAAATATGCCCAGCCCAGCTCACAGCTTTCCTGGCAGGATTTGCAAATTGGATGAAAGTTTGACAGTGGGGCACAAAGCGCCCAAGGTGAGGGGCTGATTCCAGATGCTCAGGCTCTGGCAGAGGAAGGTTCTCCACAAACATCCCATTCCCACTGATTATCTCATGGGTGGCACAGTGACAGAGGAGAGAGATGGTGGCTCACTTGCAGCTCCAAAATATTCAGAGCTGGGCAGGTTAAAGGCAGCGCTTGAAATTCCAAGTGAAGGCAACAAATCCTGCAGTGCATTCCTCCAGTATTAGTATCACATGCCAGCTTAAAATCTGGGGGGAAATTAGCACCAAGATTTGCCCGAGTCAAAGCACGTTTGAATTTGTGAGAGTCTGACATTTTCACCGGATTCTGAATCAGGTCTGGAGTCAGAATCCCAGAATGGTTTGGGTTGGAAGGGACCTTAAAGCTCATCTTATCCCAACCCCTCTGCCACGGACAGGGAACATTCCACCAGTCCCTCACCTCTACCATGTTCTTCCAAATTCAACCCAAATCTATGAGAAAAGAGGATGAAAAGCATCCAACTCCTCTCCACACAACCCCGAGATTCAGACACATCTCCAGAAAAACATAAGGTGAAGAATCTGATCTTATAATTCTCAGTCCCTAAATTTATACAGAGGTCTAAAAATGCTGTGATACAGACTCCAGACAGTTTGTGTTTCCCTGCCCTACCCCTATGCAAGACTCTAAACATTGAAAGAGCTCTGCCCTTCCACTGGGGTCTTAATTTAAATATTTCCCAGTTTGCTTTTCCCCACTGAATTCTATCAGCCTCTACAATCACACCCAGAAGTGCTTGGCTTTGCAGTGTTTGTCCCACCGGTCATATTCATCCCCACACAGATCCTTATCACACAGGTAAGATTATGCAGGATCAAGCTCTTTGACCACCTGCTTCTGGAATTAATTGTACACACTTCCACAGAGAGTGATTTCCTGAAAGTCTCAAAACAACCCAGAATCCACATTCACTCCTGTGGAGCTTTGTTACAACACACTGCTCAGTCTCAAAACCAAGAGACAATCTTAATTTGAATAATGGTGTCACTTCAGTTTAAATATATCAAAAGTTATGCTCAGGTATGTTGAAAACTGCTTGGGTTTTCACCTCCAGACTCAGAACTGCAGCACATTATGTGAAACAGAAATTCTTCCTGGAAAACAAAGCGGTGCCTGAATCCAAGGTCTCCAGGAAAGTTAAACAGTTCAAGAGGGAGATCTAGAGAGGAGAGCAATATCATGGGTCATGTACTTCCTGACAGAAGACTGTAATATCAGAACCAAAATCACTGTCAGAAGCAACGTGCAACCTTGGCAAAGCTGTTCCAGCATGATTTTTTTATTAGTATCTCCCTGTATTATCACACTGCGGATGGAAAACGTCTTTATTACAAACCACGGGGATTTATCCACATTCCTAGCGGAGCCCAGCAGAAGCCACACGTGCAGTGGGCAAGCTCAACGCTAGAGTCGTATTTAAGGCTAGGAAGGCTCAGAAACATTTTCTCCTCCTCCTCCCAAATCCTACTGAGGTTTGATCCCATTCAACACCTCAAACCTGGGCAGCGGCCCCCCCTCTATCCCCCTACTCAGGGCCAACCCCCGCCTTCCCCCACACCT
>VYZQ01045011.1:1534-12914 GCA_013400655.1 Mystacornis crossleyi
GAATAGGACAATTTTAGTGAGGAGAGCCCAAACATAGACTGAGCAGAGGCCCAGACCAGAAGATATGAGGTTCAACAGGCCGTAGTCCAAGTGGGCACCACAGACAGAAGAGTAAAAAGCAGAATTTGCATCATCAGAGAGGAAGGTGAGGACCAGGATTTAAAATGTAGGTTTTTCTTACATACAGTACGTGAGTGTTCAACTACTGTCACCTAAATCTTGGAACTCTCATACTGGAAGATGATTCTGAGACTTCATTTTTATATACCATCAGTGACTGCTTAATGGAGTGGCTAATCAGGGATTTCAGACAGGATAAGCAGCTCTCGACTTTGTTGTGAAAATAAGCAGGATTGGATTTACAACAGCCCTGCCTATGCACATATTCTACAGTGGAACTGTAGAAATAGGTAAATCTCAGAGGTCTCCAGTGGAGACTTAGGAGGCTCGGGAGCAAAACTTTTGGACAATGTTCCAGTTATATAGGGTGCAAAAACTACTAGCATAGCACCACTAACACTGAGCAACAGCAACCTTACTATCAAGGATTCGTAATAGTCAGGATGCTCTTTGCAAGAGCAACAACAACAACAAAAAAAAAAAAGAAATCAAAAAAACAACACATCTATTTCACATAAAAACAAGGTTTTAGGAAAATGAGAAACTTTATTAAAAGAACCTAAGAAGGAGCCATAAAAAAAAACTAAACCTTCATGGAATCATGGAGAGCCAGACCTTGAGTACACAACAAATGCTTTACACCTTTAAAAAACTCTTAGAAACATCAGAGGTATGGTTATACTCCACAGTAAGGGAGACTAGTAGTAGATGCATGAGGTCATTCTTCAGAAGTCTGAGGTTGAGTTCAATCACAAAAAGTAGCAGTAACAACAAATTTTAATTGGTTAAATATAGAAACACAGTAAAGCAAGCAAGCAACTATGAGCAGATAACAAAAAACCAAATTATTTATTTTCCTTAGCTATACTAGGAGAAAGACGCTTCACATGTTATCTACAGGGTGTCCCAAGATCAAACTACAAAAGCTGAGCTTTGAGGCAGTTACACGCCCTCCCCCAAAAAATTGTTTTCCTTTTGTAATTTCAACAGTGGAGACTAAACAAATACCAGGCTGGAAATATTCTTCATAGGGAAAGTTTAGAATATATGTTTTGAATTGTGATGTCAGTACACAACACTGACAAAATGAACAACCAGTTACCAGGATGTGGTGAGTTGTGACATTAAGATGGAACATAGGTTGACAAGTGATCTTTATGTTTTGCAGAGGTAGTTAGTAACCATTTTCCATTTAGGGAAGTTGTAAAGGTGAAAAAGTCAAGTGCACGGAATGTAAGTGCTAAAGAGTGTTTCGTTGACGTGGTCTCGAGTTTCGGTTGTCAACCTACTGAGTTGAGGTTCACAAGGAAGACCAGGTTCTGAAACAGGGATTTGGAACACAGACAGAAAGTCCTGTCACTAACAGAAAGTCCTGTGCACTGTCAAAACAGGACTGAGACAGGAGGGACATGTAGGTACAAAGCAGCAACAAACTGTGGGAAGTACTGGGACACACTTCCTGTGAGCTTTCTGCACTTGAAAATGGAGATTGGGAAACTGCAATTTTCTAATATTTCTCTCTCCTTCCTTGGCATTTTTGGCAGATCTGATAACTGCAAGAATTTTCAAGCTTCAAAGGAGGTCCTGGTAGGAGACCAGTATCTCAGCAAGGCCTGAGGGAAAACCTTCTGGGCTACTGTAAAGGACCTCTGTATCAGATCCTCTATAGAGAGCACAGGAATGTACCAGCACATTCCATGACTCTGCACTGTTAAGGAAGCTCCTCGTAGCCCGGAAGCAGAAGACATAAGTTTAAATCGACCAACCTCTCCTCTAGAGTAAAGCTTAAGATAAGAATAATGCAGCCGTGGGCTGTACAGTCCAAAGCTTTATTTTAAAGGGTAACCAGGATTGCAGGAAACTTACAGCTGTGTAGGTTGGAAGGTCAAAGCATGGGCAGAACAACTGCTTGATGATCACTGTCATTCCTCAAAAGGGAGAGGAATAAACTGCAGCAGTCTCAGCCACCCCTTGAGACATCCTTCTGGTTTGATCTGGTTTGGTTTGCAGGACTGCCTTTAAGGAAAGGCTTTCCCTCACTGTTTCCCTTACTGTTTCCCTAGCTTATTGGAGACAGCATCAGTCTGGGAATCTCATATTCCCAAGGTCTTGTATAGCGGAAACATCCGGCCTGAGCAGGATGGAAGAATGAATGACAGAGAAAAAAGTGTCCAGACCCAGAGTAAGGGTCCAACATGGCATAACAGTGCATGATAATGTACGTATTTTATGGGAAAAGAGCAGTGCCTTGAGGGGACTAGCTCAAAACAGACAACTTGGATACAAAAGCGGATACAGGAATAAAACAATGAAAGTAACTGCGAGAAAATAAGACTGAAGAATGTGAAGAAACTGTAAGAATGCAGAACAGAGGTAGTGAACAAAAGCAGTTAAGAGAAGAGGCACTGGCTATGCAAACATATAAAGACCTGAAATATCTGAGCTTATTGGATGAAATAAAATTTCCTTCTTTTTCAATTGCCTGCATTGCAAAGCAAGCCAGAAACAACGTATTACTAAGTGTCCTTAACACAGTATTTACTGTGACTTCACCATGTCTGTAAGCACAGAACAAAGTGGCCAGTAGCCCATTTATTTCCAAGAAATGTATAAAAAAATTGAAGAGAAGGAAAAAAGAGAAAGAAAAAAAAGGCAAACTTCTTTCCCAGGTCTTGGGGTTGGTTTCAGTGTAAAAAGAGAGCACAACTTTACCTGATAATTCATTACACAAAATGTGAAATGGCTATCGTAATTTTCAGTTGAACAATTATACTCCAATCCAATTGTTAAATTACTCAAAAATCAATTCTATCCTGAGGCTTCTTTGTTATTATTTTATAGGAGAAATATTCAAGTCTCCTGCTTTGGCTTTTACTCACTTTGATTGCTTATAAAAAGCCCAGATTTCATTTTCAAGAATGATTCAACAAATCTAAAGGATAGTCACAGTCAAATGGAAGGAAAGGGAAAGCAAAAACAAACAAAAGAGAATAAAGAATTAGTAAAAATCTAAAAAAAAAATCATAAAAAATATTAGAAAGAAATATTAGGATTTTTTTTCTTCTGGAAAACATTTAACTTTCAAAAAAATCTGTAATTTAATAACTTAAACAGCAGTTATTATTCTCCTAGTGCAAGTCAGGTGACAAAACAAGCTTAACTAGAAAAAAAAATGCTATAAAGGCTTAACAATGGGCAGCTATGAAAACATCATAGATGCAAAATTAGGCAGTCTGCATGCCTTGGAAATTCTCATCAGCCCCCTGTTATCTCTCTAACTAAAGAGGTGCAAATCCAGTCAGATCTTCCATATGGTAAACTGGGAGCTGAGAAACACTGACAATCTTGAACAAGAGTCTTCCACTGCGGGACACCTGGTAGTGACTCTTCCTTACCCGCATCTCAAAAGGCCTGAGAAGGACTGTCACAACCTTTCAATATGTGCTTGAACTGAAGCAGCACTGCAGGCTCAAGCTTATTTTCCTGCACAGAGTTAAAGGAGCCAGGCACATTTACAGAGCTTGCTACTCTAAGGCACTGAGAATACATCCCAAACACAGTCTGGATGTCAGTACAGTGGTTGCAAGGTCTCTGTCTGTCTACACAGACATGTGTAGATATACGTGGCTGACACACCTTCAGCCCCTCCCTCCCACACTCCTCCTGCCCAGTCTGCCAAATGGTACTTCAGCCTCATAACCCTGCACTCAGCATTTTCCTGCTACCTTCTACCTCCTCACCCTTACAGTTCCACAGAAGTCTGGCATTTTCCTCATATTCATATTCTGATCACCCAAATTCCAGAAAAGAAGTTAATTGGTTTTGGTACTTTTAACTCCTGCACATAACAAAAGGCAGGAGTTATGTGCCATGCTATGTGTTATGTTAGGTCAAGGTTAACCACCAGCACTTTAAAGAGGGTGCACCACTCAGGGAAAATGTTGGTAACCTGCAACGATGCTCCGAGAACACATAATCTGAAAAATTTGAAGACTTCATTGTTAGATATTTAAAACATATAACATATTATTATTATTACTATTTCTTTATCTGATATGGAAAAGAGGAAAAAAAACAACTCGGCCCTATTTCAAGTTTATAACATTATCTATGCAGCTAAATGCATGTATTTCTGTGTAAGAATTAAGCCAGAGTCCTTCTTTCTTGCACAAAAGAAAAGATAAAACTTAAAGAAAGGACCTACAATAGTTATTTATTAAACTGTTTGACCTTGCTAAATGCAGTTAGGTTAACATCCCATAAATCACCTGTCATTATACCTGCTACCCAGCAGAACAGTTTCCTGAAGAAGATGCCAGAGATACCTTATTGCAACTTTGATTTTCTCTCAGAATCACACTTCTGCAAAGAACAGAGAGAATTATAATAACCTGTGTCTATTGCTTCCATCATACTGACTGGAAAAATGAACACATAAAAATGCTTTTGAAATCCCATTGAAGAGTAAGAGATTGAGCCTAGAAGACCTAAAAATTCTGCAAGCCTGCATCAAAGGGTGTTGTGAGTGAAGTGACAGGACAAATAGTAGCTGATTATTTGTTTGCTACAAAAAACTAGAGATTCTGAAGTTTGACAGAATTACTTCTCCTTACCTGCATTTTTTCAATCATCTCAAACAAGTCCGCAGTCTGTGAAAAGGAAAAGAAAACAGGGAAAAATAATTTGACATTTGCAGAAGCTAACATTATCTTCTGGTAACCCAGATATTGAAGGAGCCACCAGCTCCTCCCATGTTTGCCAAAGGAACTACTTGCTTGCTGAAGACATGATGGAATTGTTCTTCTGTGACTGGTAGCATGGACAAAACAACAAATTGTCTTCAGCTTGTGTGGCAAAAGCTTGATCTGAAACCTGATCAGTTAGGTACCAGGAATTTCTCTCTTTCAACGGGTCAGATTGACTTGAGATTGTATGGCATAAGAACTGATCAAATTAGAAAGTTTAGGATTCTCACAGAATCCTAAACTATAGGCAACTATAGCTCTAAGACATGCATGCACACAAGCTTTATTTCAGTCATTTCTTTTGCACACATAACTTCTGCTCAAACCACACAGCAACCCTGAGCCAAACATTGTCTGCTTTTACCTTGTTGGGGACAGCAGGAGTGAGGACACATGGAAAGCCTTCAGTGGGAGAGTCTATTACATCACTGAAACCCTGCACCACCTCCTCAGACCTCCTGCAAGAGGCAGAGGCAGAAAAGAAAAAAAAAAAAAAAAAAAGAAAGAAAAAGTTAACTCTTAAGATAATTCAAGATGTCAGTGCTTGCCTGCAGTGTCTCCTTTGCCTTCTGCTTACTATTCCTCTCCCCAGGCCATTTCTTGCCTATAAGGAAGCTGTCATTCCCTGTGAGAATCCCAGAGGTGGCTGAACTTACCACTTGCCACTTTGCAAACATCCTGGATGTAGCAGCAAAAATTTTCTGGCTTCTGACTGCTCTGTCTCTGCTCACATACAATATTTTCCTCACAACTGTCATGTAAGTGCTGAATGATCTTTCTTTGCCAAGTTCCTCTTCCATCATGGATTTGGAGCAGAATAGACACGTCTCATGAGAAGCTTTGTAATCAGATCTCACAACAGAACCATATCAAAAGGGATGAAAGTAGTTCTGAACCATCACTGAAATCAACACCTAAAGGACAGCCCCAGCTGCCCCAGCCTGAGTATTAGTCTCAAAGACGGGAGCATAACAGAGATGGCACTAGAACAGAACTGATAACACCTCACAGAGATGCAGGCACAGTTTTGTGTTACCACTGCTGGTACAGCCAGCATGGAGATTAGGTGAGCTTTTGTCTGCACATCTGCTATGGAAAATATGTTATTACTATGGTCCCTGCTGGAGCAGCAGTGTGTACAAACAGCGGCAGGACTTTATTTGATTTCATAGACGAGAAAATAAAAAGCAACACAAACAATACACTGTAGTTTAAAGACATATATAGCATTGCCCACGGCACTACAGACAGTCTCACTGCCAGCTGCACCCCTTCTACTGTTACTTAAGAAACATTCCATGCCACTCACAGCTTTCACTAGCAGCCACAAACTGGGGTTAAGTCATGGTGAAGGCCATATAGGTGAGGCTGGGAACTAAGCACAGCTTTACGAGAGACAGATGACAGGTTTACAAGAGATCATGAATACGACAGTTATGTGGTCACAGAATCACAGAAGGGTTTGGGTTGGAAGCGATCTTAAAGATCATCCAGTTCCAACCCATCTGCCAGATGTCACCTACTACATCAGATTGCTCAGGGTCCCATCCAACCTGGCTTTGAACACTTCCAGGGATGGGCCATCCACAGCTTCTCTGGGCAACCTATTCCAGTGCCTTGCTATCCTCTGAGTAAAGAATTTCTTCCTAACATGTAATATAAATCTCTTCTCTTTCAGTTTAAAACCATTTCCCCTTGTCCTGTCACTACCTGCCCAGCAAAAAGTCACTCTTCCTTTTTAATAAGCCCTTCATAAGTACTAGAAGGCTTCAATAACATCTCCCCATGTCCTTCTTTTCTCCATGCTGAACAACCCCAGCTCTCACAGAGGGCTGGACAGGAGCTCCAGCCCTTGGATCTTATTTGTGGCCTCCTCTAGACCTACTCTAACAGGTTCTCATGTCTCTTGTGCTGGGGACCCCAGAGCTGGCTGCAATATTCCACGTGGGGTCTCACAATACCAGAGTAGAGAGGAAAAGTCACCTCTCTCAACCTGCTGACCACTCCTCTTGTGATGCAGCCCAGGATATGTTTGGCTTCCTGGGCTGTAAGCGCACACTGCAGGCTCATGTCCAGCTTTTCCTCTACCAGAACCCCCAAGTCCTTCTCCACAGGGCTGCTCTCAGTGAGTTCATCTCCCAGTCTGTGCCCACATCTGGGATTGCTCTGAACCAGGTGCAGCACATTGCACTTGGACTTGTTGAACTTCACAAGATTCTCACGGGACCACTCATCAAGCTTGTCCAGGTCCCTCTGGATGGTCCCTTCTTCTGCTGTGTCAACCACACTCCTGCGCTCTGTGTCATCTGCAAACTTGCTGAGGGTGCACTCAGTCCCACTGTCTATGTCATTGNGTGCCTTGCTATCCGCTGAGTAAAGAATTTCTTCCTAACATGTAATATAAATCTCTTCTCTTTTAGTTTAAAACCATTTCCCCTTGTCCTGTCACTACCTGCCCAGCAAAACTCACTCTTCCTTTTTAATAAGCCCTTCATAAGTACTAGAAGGCTTCAATAACATCTCCCCATGTCCTTCTTTTCTCCATGCTGAACAACCCCAGCTCTCACAGAGGGCTGGACAGGAGCTCCAGCCCTTGGATCTTATTTGTGGCCTCCTCTAGACCTACTCTAACAGGTTCTCATGTCTCTTGTGCTGGGGACCCCAGAGCTGGATGCAATATTCCACGTGGGGTCTCACAGTAGCAGAGTAGAGAGGAAAAGTCACCTCTCTCAACCTGCTGACCACTCCTCTTGTGATGCAGCCCAGGATATGTTTGGCTTCCTGGGCTGTAAGCGCACACTGCAGGCTCATGTCCAGCTTTTCCTCTACCAGAACCCCCAAGTCCTTCTCCACAGGGCTGCTCTCAGTGAGTTCATCTCCCAGTCTGTGCCCACATCTGGGATTGCTCTGAACCAGGTGCAGCACATTGCACTTGGACTTGTTGAACTTCACAAGATTCTCACGGGACCACTCATCAAGCTTGTCCAGGTCCCTCTGGATGGTCCCTTCTTCTGCTGTGTCAACCACACTCCTGCGCTCTGTGTCATCTGCAAACTTGCTGAGGGTGCACTCAGTCCCACTGTCTATGTCATTGATAAAGATAAGAAAGATCACCAGTCCCAAGACAGAGCCCGAGACACCATTCATCACTGACCATACAATCATCATACAGTGCATATAATAATCGTACAGTGCAATCAAGAATTGCTGTCCTGTAGCTATCAGATGCATGACTGGTACTGCTCCCATGCTGAGACATGGCCATGCAGACCCTTGCTTTGAAAGCAGTGGCTACATTCCCTCTTGTACAGAGGTACAACATATTTCTGTAATCTTGAAACTACTCTATCACAAGCTCCAAGAATCGTAACGCTCACCAGTTCTCTGACAATACACAATTCATTTTAGTGGCCCAGTGGCGTCATGTAACTTGCATATAGGCTCCTCCACACAAAGTAACACAATACTTCCATCCCACAAATTTCTCCTGAAATTCAAATGAGAGAGATCTGTGTAATGTATCTAGAAATTAATGCCATAAAATATCTGGGAGGGAAGACGTAGGAGTTAAGTTTTGACAACCTCAAATAAATATTGAAATAGTTTGATGGCAAACGCATTTTAAATTAATATTAATACTGTACTAATACATGTTTATTTATCATCTTATTCATTTACTTGAAGAATGTTTGGGATGAGCAAAATTTATGTCCAAGGCAGTACATAAAACATTTTCACTGTCTCTTAATTCTCTGTTCTGTGAGCCCTAAAAAGGTAAGAGTTTACTTTGATAAATTCTTGTTTTCAGAAAGAAGTGTAACAAAAGAACCTTTTGTGCAACTGGATGTCCTGGGGCCTTGTTGCACACTAGTGTTTTCTTTGGCATGTCACTGAGTTGAATGCTGAATCATTCAGAGGAGTTAAATACACATCATGCATCATGGAAACCTGGCGGCTCCAACGTGAGGTCAGTGTGGCCAGTCCTGCCCCTGTCCTCTCACCATAAATTCATCTCAACACTTTGGACTGACTGGAAAACTTTGGGCAGAAACTGTTCCTTACCACTGAATCCTAGTACAGTTCTATTGTCCAACTGAGTCTAGTAAATGCTAAACTCATCAGTCTTACCATACATTTAGAGATGTTCACAATTCTGTAATTATGCCAAATTAGGAATATGCCTCAGGCCTTTAAAAATCCAAGAGAATGCCTTAGATTTCACATTATCTTTTATAAAATATCACAAAAATTCGGGGCTGTTATAATTATTGCTTTAAAGTCCACATTCAATTTCTGGCATTTTTAATTTCTGGAATGAAAAGCAGCAGACTGCATTATAGAAAGGGAACATACTTCTTTTCAAATTGGAACTTCAAACTCTCTGACCACAGAAAAGAAGAAAGAATATCATCCTTCTCAAAAAGGAAAGCAATTCTGCAGACCGGGAGAGGAATATTTATGTGCAAATGTATACTCGCTGAAGCTTTATTCTTAGGACATGGCAACAAGGGGAAGCATAGGGCCTGGAAAATGCTGAATGCTAAGGTGGGATTTTACTAGTGACAGTAACCAGTGCATTCATTTCAATCAGGCAGTCAAACTAAATGTAGGTAATGCTGATCCACTGATTAATTCCACCCCCCAATTCTGAAACAGAACTACAAGAACCTCTGCATATACCTAAGCCACTACAACTCTGCTCATGCCTTGTATTTCTGTCTTGCAGCATCCTCTGCTATTTCAGTCATGGGATCTCTCTACCCAGCTTTCAAAATCATTGCTATCTGCTGTAGCTGAACCAGTTCAATAACGAAGTCAATGCAAATATTTGCTCTAAGAAAAACACAAATTGGGCGGAATTTCATACATCCTTTCATAAATATTCCAGAGGAAATGAGGATTTGTTGCACTCTAAAAGACAAGTGCCCCACATCCTCAGATAACTGTTTTCCTGAAAGTTCACAGGGAAGCAGGTGTATAGCTGTTGTAAATACTGCTAATCTGGAAGCCTTCCAAGAGGAGAAACACCACAGCATGATTTGCAGCTATCTATGGAACAACAGTCAGTATAATAACTGGTGTCCCAGCCTGATAAGAGTTTCTTGCAGGGAGACACTAATATGTTTTTTAAATCCTTCACTAGAAGGGACGGGCAACTCTGAAGAACTGAAGGTAATGTGAGACAAGAAGAGGCCTGAAATGCTCGTAATGAAAATTCTGGGCAACCGCTTCTCTTGAGCAACAGCTTCTGCTGTTTCACTCCCTTGTTTCTGCCTTAGAGAGATGCATTTGCTTTACCAAATACAATTGTTAAGTGTTCAGTGGAGACAGCTGTAAACACGACACGAATAGCCCTACTTTAAGAACACCTGTACAACTTTGAAATTTGATTACATATTGATTCCTAGAACTCAAGAGAAGAAATTACTGAAGCAGAACTAGGAAAAGGAAGCAATCAGTACAGATGAGAGGCGTTTTGCTCTCAGCTGGTCACAAACTTTCTGCCCACAGACTCTGACTTCCACTAAGGAACCTCTCTTTCACCCGCACTCCCCTCCGGCTGCTGGGCAGCTCCCGTGGAGGCCACCGCTCCCACTGGTGGGCAGCCCTCGCTCAGGACTTCGTGCACCCACAAAGAGGTGGGCAGGGTACCGGGAGGGCCCGGAGAACCCCGCCAGCTCTCCCTGCCTGCCAGGTACTGCCCTGCGCGGCAGGAGAAAGGAGAACTCCAGAGGGAAATTAATCTTGCCATCCAACCCGCACTCCCACCTCCGGAGAAGTCCCAGTCGAAGACATCCCCCACTCCCAGGACGGCAGGAGAAAGCCCGCCGAGCATCTCTCTTTCCCTCCAAGGAGAGGAGTACACGATGCCGCCCCACGGTCCGCCTCCCCCGGCCGCAGCGGGGCCGGGAAGGACGGAGGGAGGGAGCGAGGGCCGGGCCCACAGCCAGAGCCGGACCTGCCGCCTGGGCACGGCCATCGCCTTCCCCCTCCCCGGCTCTCCGCCCTTCCAGCCAACCCGCGAGGGCTCTTCCTGCTGCTCCAGCACTGCGCTCCCAGCGCCGGCAGCCGCCTCCCTGCCGCGTCCCCGGCTGCCCGGGAAAGGCAGGGCCCCAGGCCCCGCGGCCGCCGGCACCGGTCCCGGTCCCGGTCCCGGTACCTACCCTCCGCTCGCTCCGGCAGGGGAGCCGCGCTCCCCGCGGAACACGCNGTCCCGGTACCTACCCTCCGCTGGCTCCGGCAGGGACGCCGTGCTCCCGGGGAAACATGCTGGACTGCTCCGCTGAGTCAGCTCCCGGGTTCGCTCCTCGGGAGCCTGCTCTCCCCCGGCCTCGCCATGAAGAAGGGCACAGGCTCCCTCCCGGCCCCCTGCGAAGCCGCGGCTCCCGCCTCCACCCCTCCTCTTCCTCCTGGACCGGGATTCACTGGATAGACAGGGAAGGGACTCGCACGGCCGGGACCGGGCCCGGCGGGCAGCGGCTCCGGAGAGGACGGAGGGGAGGAGGAGGAGGAGG
>VYZQ01045012.1:0-24079 GCA_013400655.1 Mystacornis crossleyi
CCCTGGACTCCTGAGCAAAAATAATAATTTTTAAAGCACTGAGCCCGTAATAGAACTTGTGCTTTTTGAAGAGAAGGTGTAATGTTTAGCTGGGTAAACTACGCTACCTGGGTGCATCCAAATGCAAAATGATGGACCAATATATAATGCCTGATACTACACTCTTTAAAGCAATAGTTCTTCTGAAGTTACCAGGACCAAAAGTAGGATCTGAGTTAGAATTCCAGTAATCATTTCCCTTTTTCCTACTGTTCTGTTCTCAGATGTAAAAGTGAAATCTGCAGAATAAATTCCATAGTCCATTTATTTTAAAAGATGTTTGCAGAGCCCATGTTTCACTAATAACCTGCTGTAACTCAGCTAATTCTTGGAATACTTCTAAAATGGAAGCTTAACAACCGTAACAAGGTAATAAGCATAATTACAGAAATTGTGAATTTACCTATCTTGGAGAGGCATCAATCATTATCAGCTTCAGTGGGAAATTTCTGACTAAGCTCAATAAATTGTGCAAGTGTAGATTAAATATACTTTGCATGTAAGCTCTGCTGAAGTCCAGCAGTGAAACTACTTTACTACATCAGGCCATAATGTGCGTATCTCTTCTTAATTTTTTGTTTATAGTACAGATTAGGTTTGTTGGGATCTTTTTTCCCCAAAAGCCAGAAAATCACTTTGTTTATTCCAAAGATCTAGGTTTAGATTCTCTTCTTACTATTTTCTAAATGAAGCCTCACAACACAGAAATACTAGACAGGTCCTAAGCTGAAATTCCAAAGGCAGTTAAAAAAGATGTCGAAGGTCGGTGTGTCCTGCGTCCACATTCCAGGTGCCTTTCTGTAGGATTTGCTTTTGTGATACTTGTGCACCACATGCTTTCAGGTAAAACACCAGGAGAGAGGTGAAGTGGCCTTCCACAGAGCCAGCACCACAACCAGCACTAGGATGGAGAGAGGTGGAGTGCCACAGGAGCTCTTTCAAAGCTATTTCACCATCCTAATGAGCTTAAGCATTCGATTTTGCTCTGTTTACCGACCGGTTCGGTTTGTGCAGTGACTGCGCCGAGCAGAGCAGGGGCTGCCATGGGTCCTGAGGCACCAGCTGCCTCCTCAACCCCGGGGGTGAGGCTTTGGCATGAGAAAGAGAACTTCAGATGAGATGCACGGGTTGTTTGTCTACAAATGCACAACCTCAGTTATGTAAGAAGTCCTGTTTAATTCAGTAAATGTAGGCTCTGACAGGATGGAACCTGGTGGATACAGGAGCACACCCTGGGATTCACAAATAAGGCAGAAGAGCCAAGTCTAAATGTGAAACTGTACAGGTGAAAGTGAGTGTTTGTCTCTTAAGATAATCTGTGCAATCCTGTGTGCTGTTTTCCATCTTCAACAAAACAGTAGCAGACCAGATGGAAGCAGAACATTCAACCCCCAATCACTGCTCTAAAATGTCTGTCATTTTAACAACCAACTATAGATGTTTTAAAGTTTTTACATTATGTTATAGACCTGGTACCAGTCCTCCTGTTGACTTTTATGAAAATTCTATAAATGAACAGGGGGCAAATTTCAATCACAGAATGGGATTTGCACAGCATTTGGCTTCTTATGAAATTCAAAATAAATGCTTTCAAAACTGTTTGTCCTGATGCTGTATTTAGTCAACTTTCCCCAGCACAAATGCTCGAATAGAAGAAGTGCTTTGCCAAATGTTGACATGGGATTTTATATATGGCGGTGTTAGGTTTCAAGATGTCTTAATTTAGACAAAGCAGGAATCTTGACCACACAGGGGTATCAAAGTTCGTCTGGCACTTTTTTGCACGAGCAGGCTTGTTAGTCATGACGCCTTGGCCAAGTTCCAGATCAGGTAGTTTGTCTCCTAAACTTTTAATTGCATAGGCAATCAGCTTCATGCCCTTAATTCTTGTGTTATGATATTTAACACTCTACCATTGGCATTTCGTATTAACATGAAATGATCCATATTTATCATTCACATTTCAGTAAGATTTCAGTTGTCAAACACATACCTATATGATCGTAGTGGGTGTCCAAAACAATAAGTATGTATACATGAAAATTCTTGCAAGATGAAACCTCAAGGGCTTCACATGTTTTAGTGGGCCTGAAAAGCATTGCTAAATATTTTATAAAAGACATTTTTGCACTGATTTCTTGGCATTTAAGACACAGCTAATTCACTGAGAAACAGGAAGCAGAACAGTCTCACGATTAACTGCAGATGCAAATCCCATTTTGGTTTACTCGGTAACCTGTTAAAAATACCGTGTTGGTTACACTGCTACCTAAAATAAATAAACACCAAGCTATTAAACAGTTATGAATTAAAAAAAGGAAATCTTCATTTTTACATTAATAAAATGGCCCACAAAGAATATGCACAAGGTAAAATTGAATTCAGTGCTAAATTGAATCTCTGCTCAGCTGTAATATGAACATAAAGTCAATAACTTTAGGCTACAGAATTTTAAAAATATGGGCACATGGATGGAATCCTAATCCTAGTGATCTCTAGTGGTGCCTATGATTCGTAACTCCTAGCCTAGCTAAAATTCCATTATGATAAACTGATAATATTTTATTATTACAACTCTTTTCTAAAAGAACTCATAATACTAGGGCAGTGTTTATGGTGGTATGTTTTCCACTTTGCCTTGGTATTTTCCAGTATTTCAGTAGCAGCTCTACCAAATTTTGAACAGCAGATTATGAACTGATTATAAATTGAAAAAAAGGTAAAAATAATGAGCTCACTTTCCTAGAATGAAGTTCATTCAAAGAAAGTAGATGATGAACTGCGTTTGGCGAAGGCACAGACGGAAACTGTAAAAATTGTGAGCATTTGCAATGCCGGTAGAGAGAAGTGTTCCTTGAAGCTGTTAGGCAGTTTTACAAGAGCCTAGTAGAAAATCTTGCAAAGGCTCAGAAATTCTTGGCTCATGCTGTATTTTTACTGGATGTAAATTAGGAAGAACTTTTACTAACTAAATAAGGATCCACCCCTCTATTCTGGAATTAAATTCATGCAAAACATAGAAAAACAACAGTCCCTAGCGTAGTCCCTGTCATATATTAATATAAATGTTAGTCTAAACCCAGCGTATAACTTTCACCAAAGAGGCACTGTTTACTCAAGAATCATGCTGTACTTTCGTTTTTTTAATCTACCACTATTGTCACAATTTACTATGCAAAGGAGTAGGATAAAAAGTTGGGATGAAGTCCACCAGCTGGATCAGGATGAATTGTCCAAATAGAACAAGGGGCATGAAAGGATGGAAAAAATAAAGTATATGGAAATTCAGACTTTAGGAAATGCAGTATCATAACTAAGATGTAGGATGTTTTGTAATTTATAATAATCTTGTTTCTAAGCAAGCTTTTTAAAAAAGGGAGTTAATGTACAAACCGTGTCCATTTAAAATCATCTGTCCAGCTTTATTTGCTACTCTTTTTTCAAAGTTAAACATGAAAAGGGTGAAAACATTGAAATACTACTTAAAATGAATCTACCCAGCACACAAGTACGTACTAGTTGTTTGTATCACAGAATCTAATTTTGCGCAGTCTATTTCAAAAACAGGTGATACTGCAAAACTGGAAGAAACACTTGTCTTCCAAATCTGTGTCACGGCATGTAAACTAGGAGGTGACTTTCTGTAGCTATGGATTTTCATCACTGTCCAGTAATATTACTAATAAAATGCCTAAGGATTATAAAGACCATATTCAGCAAATTTTTATAGCAGGTTAGAATTATTGTAAACATTCTGATATTTCATTGCTCTGTTCTCAGACTTTTGAAGTTCTGAGTCATTAGGACATGAGTTTTACTTCCAGTGGTTTATTTGCATATAAATAAAGTAAATTCTAAAATACCAAGTAAGTGAAACTCATTATACACAATGGGAAAAAAAATCCATCATTTCTCATCAGTTTACCCATGCCCAGAAATACAAATCACAACCCAAAGTTTAATGGTAGCCCCTAAAGGTGATTTTCCCAAAGTTTGCACAATTAGTCATGTGTCAGCATTACTGCAGTTCCTCTCAAAAAACATTTTCACTGAACTTCTGCAGATTGGCATGGTAGATGTAAGCATTAAGTTTTCATCCTCTTCTTCTCCATTGCCTGTCACGACACTCAGATTTGCCACTGTTGCTCCTCTCACTGTCCTGTTTGTTAATTTTCTCCTCCTTGCTGGAGTTCGAAGGCTTTCATGAGATGTTTTGCCTCCTGCCACATTTGTGCTGTGTTTTCCTTCCTGCTGCCCCCGGCAGAGCACCCAGCTCGCCCAGGGCGTGACTGCTGCATGCGGCAGGGCCGAGTCCCCTCTCAGCAGCGCTCGGTCACAAAACAAAAATGTTCCACAGAGAAGTTCTACTCACTGCCACGAGTAGAAGGAAGTGAACTGATGGTGGAAAATTTGGTTACTAGCAGAGCTCCCTCTACAAACTCTATGAGGATTAGGAAACAATAGCGGACTGCCGTGAAAAGGGAAGTAGCCAGCTTTAAAAAAACACCTGAATTTTATCTACAACGTTTGCAAGGTAGACCTATGCCCATAAACCCACTTTTCTCATATGCTTCTCTATTTTGGCAATCCCTACAGGAAAAGAGCCACACTAAAGTCTTTGTGAGTTTCCCTGTAAAATGTGGAACACTCTACTGCTTCGTGTTCACTTGTCGTAGAGCAGTCCACTGTCTTCTGGTAACTTGAACTGTTCATTTCATAGAATTTCCTTTTTTACACCTCTTATCCCGATATGGATGTTGAATACAATTAACCAACACCTTTGGACAGCATTTTTCAATAAAATATGCATTTGGAACCAAACAGCACCTATGCATTTAGAGCAACAACAAAAGCACGTGTGATAAGTACTGAGCAATGATTTCAGACAAATTACCTTTCTTGATTACATTAAGACTTTGTTTGCTGTTATGAAATACATAAAAGAAATTCAAATGCTCTTGTCCACTGACATTTAGAAATGAAACCTTCAGAATTATTTTGGCGTTCATTTACTATCAATCATTTGGCTTTACAGACCTTAATAGTTTTCAGAAGCCGAGGAAACAAACTTTAAAATTCATCTTACCAAGATTAGAGCCAGCTGTATCTTAACCTTTACATCAGTGAATCTAATTGGAAATTACAGTGATGTGAAAAACAGGGTAATTTGCTTCCAAGCCTTTTTCCCATTAATTTCTGTCTTCCCAATGTCACCAGTCGGGTTCCAAAGCTCTACAGTGTCAAGTAGTGAATACGGCTTTTCATGGAAAGGGGCAGGGAAGCTGTCGCAAAATACATTTTCAAATTCAGCATTTTCTGACTATTAGGTGTATCAGTAAAAGGTCCAGAAACTCTTATTCACTGTTAGTTAAAAATAAATTGAGGGGAAATACTTGCACATTTAAGCCTACCCTGAAATACAGAAACATGTTTCTCCATAAGTAACGCTGAGTATTAGAGTTTAACTTCACTGAATTTCCTATGGTCAATTTTGCTAATATTAATATGGG
Source organism: Mystacornis crossleyi (assembly GCA_013400655.1). Classification (NCBI taxonomy): domain Eukaryota; kingdom Metazoa; phylum Chordata; class Aves; order Passeriformes; family Timaliidae; genus Mystacornis; species Mystacornis crossleyi. Next base: position 5,550 of record VYZQ01045012.1, read on the forward strand.
AATAAACAAAGACTATAGTAGATAGAAGCTTTTTGAGTATTCTGAGTATTATGTAAAACTGAGAGTAAACATCACATTTTGATATGATAGTAATCTGTCAGAACGTCTCAAAATCTTAATAGGAATAACTGAAAAAGAGTTCATATTTTAGACAAAAGAACAGATTCATATTATTTATGCTAGGTAGAAGATGGCCTTAGTCTTCAGTATGGCCTTGGACACCACTGTCCTAGGAGTAATGACAGAAATGTGACAGAAGTGATTAATGAAATAAAAAATACAGCTTGACGTGTGTCTCATCAAAGTGACAGGTTATTTCTGCTGTCAGTCATGGAAGTTTAACAAGGAATATAATTTTCTAGTTGCAGGCTTCAGATGTAGATGAGATCTTTCATCTTTTGCTGTTTGTTGTCTAACACTCCTTTCCAAGAACCAGGACAATTTTAAGAAGACTTTGAAAAAGGAACACAAGAAAGAATGATAGCTAAAAGAAAGAGGGAAAATTATGATGTACAACAGAGAAAACAATGCTAAAGAGTGGAAACTAGGAAATAAGAGATTACTAGTTTTGTTCTGAACAGTAAAAAATATTGTTAATGTTACCACTCTACTGAATCCAGGTAATGCACACAACGTGGCAAGTTTTATACAGCTGGAAGGGATGCATAGAATTGCCCCTAACCTGTGCAAACAAAAGAAATCTGAATTATTAGAAGACAGCTAGAAACTACATGGAAATAGTGAAAGACCAATAATCCCTGAAGCACTCAAAATAAAAGATTACATGCTGTTCAGGAAAGACAGAAAACCAAAGCTGTTGGTTGTATTAAGAACCTGGACCCAAAGAAAATGGGCAAAAATTTTTTAAGAAGCTTCAGAACTAATATTTTTAATTGTTAAATTGTTAAGGTGGTGCCTTAACACAGGGAATGGAGATAATTCCTCATAGGCAGAAGGAAAAAGTACAAGCTGCCTAAAGTTAAGTTTATTTAGATCTTAGAAGTATATTAAAGTATATTAAAACAATCATTGGAAGTTTTTCAGTTATCTGATGAAAAAGGAGGAGGGGAAGCAAAACATACTCAAAGTGGCATCTGTGTTATGGATAATCTAATTCATGCTGCAAAACCAAAATGTTTAAGAGAGTATGAATTCCTCGGCTATTACAAGTGTGTTATATTAAATTGGAGACATGGTAGAAAATATGCTGCAGTCTTGTTACGAATCTGAACATAACAACAGAAAATATACCAGATTTAAGATAAGGTGAGAAAAATGGTAAGACAACCAACAACCCAGATACCCATATGGCTATCCATAATCTTCAAGGTTTTAGGGAACAGAGTTCAAGGAAAACTAAACAAACTAAAAAACTAAACTAAGCAGCTGGTTGAATTTATCAGGAGAACATTGTGTCAGACTAACCTGACAGCATTTTCTGTAATCATAACTGGGGTTTTAGGCAAGGGAGGTATAACTGACTTGATCTATATGATCTTTGGTAAGCATTTGTTATGGCGTTACAAAAGAAATTATTATTGAAGCTGGACAAAGTAAAGAATAGCAGTTAATCTGTAGAGGGCAGGAAACTCGTTCATGGGGAAATGAAAAATAGAGCATTAAAGGAAGGACTGTCAGACTGAGGAAAGTTTAACAGGGAAGGGTTTTGTGGATCACTGTTGGAAGTGGTTTATGATGTTTGATCCATAAACGTAGCAGGAACAGGAAAACGGTGACTACATTTGTAGATTACTCAGTGCTGGAAAACATCATCAATATTGGGAAACATTCAGTACTGCTGAGCTTCAGTCACTATACAATTTCATTTAACACTACAGTATAGTGCTGATCATCAGTAACAAAAAAACCTACCCTAAGCCATGGACTATCATTTAGAAATTACTGAGAATGACTTGCACACACATAATGACTATAACTTGTCGATAAAATGCATCCAAGACGGATGCAGTTCTAGTTTTAGAGGAGTTTTTTCCAGAATAGTCAGGAAAATATCAGTGCCAGTTGACAATGCCAGTAGCAGATTTTCAGTTGAGAATCTTGTACAGAAGAGAGGCATGGAAACAGGTCCAAAGAAGGATGATCAAGGAGAAGGGAAAGTCTATCTTACAAGAAAAGACCAAAAGATTTTGGCTTATTTCATTGAGCAGAATGACAGCTCAGCAGGACCATAATCACAGCATGTAAATGCATCAGAGAGATAAACACTAGATATGGAAAAACTTAAATTAGCTAAGAACAAAACTGGCACAGAAACAAATGGATATTAATCAGCTGTGAATAAATTTAGGTTGGAAATTAGAAAAAAGTTTCTGATCATTAGAGCAATCAAGACTTCCAGTAGCCTTCCAGCTGGAATAGTGGAAGCAAAAAAACTAATTACTTTAAAGATGAAACACAGTCAGTTTCTGAGAGATTTGGTATGACATACTGCCTATGAGACCAGAAGATTGAACCTCAGCAACCCAGGAACAGCACTTTCCTTGTCTTAACAGAATCAGAATGGTTCAGGTGGGAAGGGACCGCAGCGGATCTTCTGGTCCAACCCCCCTGCTCCAGCAGGGTTGTCCAGAGCACACGGTACAGGATCGTGTCCAGATGGTTCTGGGATATCTCCAGTGAGGGAGACTCCACACCCTTTCTGGGCAATCTGTTCCAGTGCTCAGTCACTACTGCACAGTGAAGAAATTCTTTCTCATGTTCAGGTGGGACTTTCTGTGCATCAGTTTCTGCCCATTGCCTCCTGTTTTATTTGGCACCACCAAGAAGAGCCTGGTCCATCCTTTTGACCCCCTCCCTTCAGATATTTATACAAATGAATGAGGTCTCCTGTCAGTGGCACCTTTGAAGTCATCTTCAGATGTTGCCTTCTCGAATTTCTCTGACTTCAGCAGAAACACACCCTGACTCCTGTTCAGAAAGACCAAAATACTGAACTTCAAGAAGTCAAAAGTCTTCCTGTTACAGCTGTTGACTGTCTTCACAGCTTGAGTAACCTCCTGCTAAGAGACCCACACAGGCAGTGACAAATTAGTGCCACTTTGCCTAGTCCAAAACGTAATTTTGAGTAGCACTGAGCTCTAAAGTTTGAATACTCTCTCTGCCAGCTTTCTTATCAAGTCTCCCACTCAGCTGAACTCATGTTTTTGCTTCATATAAAACCTTCATAATCAGAGGAAATGTATTTCCCCCATACAGCTAAACTCAGTGGTTCAGGTTAGAGACATTGAAGCCTTTCACCATCTCGTATTCATGTTCCTGCAAGTGAGCCATGAGGGCTGGCAATCACCAGCTGTGTAACAATCAACATTGTGTAACAGGAAGCTTCAATTTATTTCAGTAATAACCATATTTTGTGTGCATAGGGATATAAACTAGAACCCATCAGAACCAGCAGGGATATTTTCCCCGACGTCGGCTGAGCCAGGACTAAGCTTTTTTTTCATGCTACCACCAGCTCACTTTTCTCTCCTGAGTTCCAAAAACAAATGCATTGGTTATTATTTAGAGCAAGTGGTCTTAACTAAGAGAACTCAGTTTTCTGTTCTGCAGTCCTAGTCAGGAAAAACTAGTGAACTCGCTTTGGACTGTTCTTTTGGAAGGGATCACAAAGCCACATCTTAGAGTCAGTGCTCCGTCCCTGTACTGAGTCAGAAGATTATTTCTGAATTGATTCTGGCTCATAAAAGTACTTCAGGATCTGATTTCTGGGGTTCCTGTCCCATCTTATATCTGTTATTTGCATCCCACAATGTATCAGGGAGACAGATGTCCCTGAACACTCCATCACAATCTGATAATATCATTACAGCTTTGCAGCTCTTGGTCGTAATCAGTTCTGTGCTGTAGTGTACCGAGCATTACCCTGCTGCTCAGATCTTGGAATTTCAGTAATCACACCAGCAAAAGAGTTTCCAAATAGGTGAGATCACTGGATATTGAACAGGCAAAGATATGCAAAAGCATATCACTAAATTTACTGAGCCAGGGAATAAGTACTTCTTCCTGCCATTGCACAAAAAATGAATGTTTATTTACGAAGTGTTTTATCGTTGTCAAAGAAAAACCAAATTTCACTGCCTTTTTCTCAAGTAGTCACTGACAAATACCAGAAATAAAATTGCAAATAAAATTCCAGATAATTAACTCGGACTCATTAATCATTGCAGAAAAACTGTATAGTCAGGTTGTTGCATATAGATTCTGTGTATTTGCTAATGCAAAGCAATTTTTTGTGAATTTACAGGCAAGTATTTACTATTCCTTCTTGCACACAAACAAGCTCGAGTTCCATCCTGTGTAAGTGCCATTTGCAGAATTTGAGAGCAGATGTTACTGATGTGGCCAACCAGACAAGATAGGCACAGACTAGAGAGACCACAAATATCAAATACCTGAGTTCAGCAAATGGCTAAAATCTATGTACAGAGTGTTCCCATATCTGCAAATACAAAACAAAGGACTAGTAAGGTTTTTTGTGATTATTATACAGCTCTGTTCACAAGGAAATGGAATTCCTGGCTTACACTAATACGCAATAAATAATCAAGATTATTTTTCAACTATGATGAGTTTGATGTCTGCATGGTGCTTTCAGTATATCACTGCCAGCAGGCTGTCTTTGATTTCTGGTCTTTCTTGCTAAAACAAGAATTCCAGAAATTAAAATCACATCTAGCATTCCAGACAAGAAAATATTTGCTATCAATTGCACATTCTTTTGGACAGCAGTCTGCAAGGAGTGCAGTAGAAACATTTACACTCATCTGCAGGTAAAAACTTACATGACACATTCTGATGTGTGCTTTATTTTGAAACCATAGAGGTGATGTCTGGACTATGATTCCCATTTCAGCTGACAGTGAAATACACAAGTATCAAAGAACTGCAAATACTTTAAAAAGTACTCTTAAGTTTACTAGTCAAAGACAATTTTGTTTCTAGATTTTTTCCTGGGTTTTTTTGATTCTTTATAGCTGACACTTCTTGAAAAGGAACAGAATCACTGCTTAAGAGTTCACCTGCACTTGTGATTTGTTTCTCCGCAAATCATTTTCATAAAGGAAATATAAATACATTACAGACATTACATTTAATTCTGCTCTGATTTATGTTTACAGGTTCTCACTAATTAAGAGGAGAAGCAGTTATTTAGTGTATCTGGTTACCATTTGTTTCTCTGCAGCTTGAGTTTTGTGCAGTCCCTCAGAATGTGTTTATCGACAGCAAAATGATTTCTGAAATATGAGAAGTGTAGTTTCCAGAGGAAATCCATTGCATATTTCTGTCCTGTGTCACCTTCTTATTAATACTTAGCTTAGTACTGGCAGAAAACCATGGCAGCATGTATGTTAAAACATAACATCCAGTTATGGGAGCGCTTTTGTTTTTAATTACTAAGACAATGTTTTATTCTTATAAAAATGAAAAGTCTTCTTAAAAATAATCTTTATATTTATATCCAAACTTTTTGCCAGATTTCACTCAGAAATTATGGTGTAACCACATGATATAGGATTCAGTGCCCTCTATATAACTGAGTTAGTAGGGGAGTTGGAAAATACATACCAATAATGCAATCCCAAATTCAAGAGGAATTCAAAACATGGAAACTTGGCCAAGTAAATTTAACTCCTCCTTCTGGGATATCGCTGATAAGACATAGACAGAACAATGATTCATGGGAGGGAAGAGAAGCAGATGCCTACCACAATAACAGAGAACCCTGAATGGGTAAGGAAAACTAAAAACAGCAGAGGAACTCTGAAGCAAAGTGCAGTCGGGAGCGTCCTGCCCGGACGCTTTCCTGCCCAGCGCTGGGAAGGGAGGCAGGATGGCACAACTGAACCCCAGCCACAGGGGCTGAGGAGGAGGAAATCCCATCCTGAGCCAGGCTCAGCAGCTGAGCGAGGGGTCAGAGTTTAGGAGTGGAGCTGGTTGAACATGTGTTCTAGCGGATAGCACAGGAACCGCCTGTGATTTTATCCACTGGTTCTGTAAAACTACAACAAATCTTTTTGCATCACTGTGTCCCAGTCTAATCCTGTCTATGTCTGGCTAATCAACTGTAATGCAATTCATTCAAGGCATTACCTCATAACTGTTGTATGCTGCAAATCCATAACAAAAGAAATAGATTAAATGGAAAAGCACTGTGAGGCCACCCTTGATTTCCACAGGTCAGTGTGCTGCACTGGGCCGCACTAGCAGAGTCTTCAGGAGCAAGCAGACCTTGCTGGATTTGCTGTTGCTTACAGTGAAAGATTATTCTGGTTTCTCCATTTTTCATATATAATGCAGAAAAAATTAAAATGTATTGCCCCTAGCATCTTTTCTAAAATATGGTGATTTGGTTTCAGGGTGGCTAAGTCTAATAACACATAATATGATAATTATAAGACGACAAGGAACAGACTGGTATTGAGCAATTGCAAAAACTCAACTCCTGTACTGATCTAGATATTCAAAGTGGCGTTTCAAGATAGAGAGTTGTGAAAAGGTATGAAGCAGAAGAGTTCATTCAAAGCAATCAGACCAGTTTGAATAACTCTAAGAAAAAGCCATAAAGGGGGGACTGTCAGAAACAACAGAGCACACTACTTGGAGCATGGAAGATCTTAGCAGAGTAATTAGCACACTTATCGACTGGAAACTTTGAAGAACATAGTGAGATAACCTTCTCAAAGACTGATACCTGATGAAAGAGTGAAAGGCCTCAGAAAGAGGCATTTTCTAGAGAATTAAAATATTTTAATCTCTCTAACTACGTTCAGAGGAAACATTTTAGTGAACACTGGAATTTAAGATTATTTCCTTTATATTACTTGGGACACATCCTTGCTCATGTCATTTTCAGTTTGTTACAGTGTCAGAAAGCAGCTGTGAGAGGGGCCAGGCAGTTGACACACATAACCCTGGTGGCTGGAGCACTTCTACAGGAGAAGGAATATGCCAAAGACATCCTAAATATCACTGTGGTCACCAGCTGCTTTAACAGCTGGTATAAATCTCCGCCTGCCCCATGGGCAGAGGATGTGTGCATTCACTTCACCGTCTCTTCTCAAGCTGTGTTAGGAAAGACAGTTCTAACAAAACCTGCTGTTAAAGACCACAGTTTTTGCTTTAAGTTGTTCTAAGTTCTGAGCACAGTTCTTTGTCATTAGACTGTGTGAGCTGTAGGCTACAGAAGAATGCTTGTAGAATCCCAGACCAGCTCTCCAGTGAGGATCACCAATCTCCCAAAAAAGGTAGTAAGGAAAGATGTAATGATACTTGGACCTCAGTTCCATAGGGATTCTTGTTTAGGAGGAAAGAGGAGTCCCAAGGTTTTTTTTCCTCATTAGGCTGCGCTGCCTTTGGAGCTATTACTACTAATGATACCAAAAATTATCTCTAGTGGATCTTAGAGATGGAAAATAGAATCAAATCAAATAGATCTTGAGTGGACTAGATCACTGCAAGCTGCTGAGCTATACCCCACCCTGACATCTGCACAGTCCCTTTTAGTTTAAGGGATGATACAGATGTAATTAGAAGAGAACCTGATGGAAGATATTAATAAAAGCTAAATAAAATAATGTCATGGATTAATATTGAGAAGCTATTTAGGAATAAAGAACTTTTTTTTCCACAAAATACTAAAATAAACCATTAAATCCAATCATTTTAAGAGAAAGCTACATAGCTTTTTTAGGAAAAAAGAATGAACAGAGGGCACTGCTGCTGGCTAGGTGTTTGTTAATTTTTCATGTGAATTTATTGCATATGTAAGTGATTGAATTAGTAGCACTGACAGGAACCCAGGCACAGTAAAAGCTTCCTGCTACTGACACAGCAGTGCTCAAGCTGTGCACTCCTGACCATTAGCAGTCCTGCTGTGGAAGCCCCGAGCCTGGCTGTCAGCACAGGCTGCAGAGCTCACTGGAACGGGACCGAGCGCGGCGCCCTCCGGAACCAGGGCTAGGATGAGACCACTCCACTTTTTTAGATTAATGACCTCATTTGGACTCTGATGCCAGGCTCCAGGGAAGAAAGTCCAGTGCAAGCTAATATGCTACCAAAATACTGCAAGGTAAGTTTGGGAGAGAAAATTGTTAAGAGGATTTTGTATTTTGTGTTCAAGGGACTAAATGCAAAAGGGAGTCAGGAACGGGCAGCTTGCAGGAGAGACTGTAAGGTACGGGAATTGTAATGTTTTCTCACCTTTGAAACAAAAGGGTGGTTTCCAGACAGTCAGAAGCTGAGCAGCGAGATCTGGATCTTCTGTCACTGAGCAGTACATTGGTTCAGACCAGTGAGGCTTTGAGAGCAAACTAGGGGAATATAAATTGCATATCTAATAATTTAAGCATGCGAGTGGGTTGCCAAATATTACATTCTAAAAGGAAGATAGGTATCATGGCTGCTGTGAAGTCCTTAGGGAGGCTCATAACATTTTGGGAGCCCTTTCCTCCTCCCCTGCAACGTATTAACCTTTTGACCACGTCGGTACGTAGATGTGCATAACGAAATGGTACAGGCAGACAGTTACAGTTGGGGAGCGGTAGGAACAAAACATCAGGGATGCAGGATGTTGTGTGAACTCTGTATCAAAACCTCATAGCCAAGAATAGATACAGAGCTAAAAAAAAAGGTATTTCTGATGTATTATGAATGTGCAGATGAGCAGCGATGGAAAAACATTTCACTGCTGTCTTACAAACGATATTCCTGTAGCGTCAGATTGTGAAAACTTAAAAGAACGAATATGAGCTTTTTGTACGAGTAGCACTGCTGGCTTTAATGGTGCTGCTAATGGAGTAAGATTTTTCTTGGAGTAAGGGTGCTATAAACCAGCCCTCAGCCACCACTTCCTGTTTATGTGTGGTTTATTCTCTAGAGCAAACGCATGTTTCTCTCACTGCAAATTTTGGCTTGTAACAAAAAAAAAAAATTTTATTGCTTAGTATTTTCATTTTCATACCATTCATCATCATGGAGGGTTTTCTTTTCAGGTCAATCATTTGACATGTAGAAGAATGAATGAATGAACTGTTCTTTGATTAGAGTGGTACTCTGTTCTACTCTGCTGAGAGGTAGAGCTTCACTGAACATGCTGTTTTTCAGTAGGTCTAGACAGCCTCTTCTAAAATTTCATTTAGATATCATTTGTAATTCATTTGAACCATTTTAGTCACTTAGTAAAATGGCTTCAATATTTTCCTTTTTATTGAAAATTATTTCATTGCTGCAAGCAAGGTATTTTATTTTATGATTTTCCATATGGTTGATCCCAAAGGAGAAAGGAGAAAACACAAAAGAGTTCCAAATTAAATTCTAATCCAATTTAACAACAGCTATAAGGGAAATGAGGACATATTAGCTACTCTAGAATCTCAGCCTCCTGGAAAAATGAAAAATGAAGCTGATCATACAGAAATGTGTATTAGTTTTAAGTTTTCACCTATATGCAAATATTTAGTGGGCAGCTAGAGACAAAACCAGGCAGAAGCTCCAACTGAACTATGACATTGTACCAATGAAAAGACTATAAATAAACATACACTGAGGTGCACGACTAATAGCCAAACTAGCAAATGTTTTTGACATTTGGACCACACTTGAAGTTAACAAAAGAAATTGTGTTCTAACACCTTGACAGATTTTGAGGCGGGAAGGATCTATTTATTGACACGTCATATGAACTGTGGTATAATACAGGCTGATGGACTTCACACACTTGATATAATTGATCTTCAACATCATCATTTGAATGGGAACGGCACATACTCTGGAAAAGCATCTATTTATTATAAGTTTAAAGATTTAAGTGATGGTGAATCTGCTGTCACTTGCTCAAGATACTCCAGCAGTGATTCTCCAGACTGTTCAAAGTATTCTTAGCATCAGCAACATACTTCTTTCATACACACACACAACACATTAGAAACTACCTTAGAATAATATAATAAAGCAGATAATATTTTTAGAATTCAAATGTAAGCAGTACTGTAATGAAATGGCTTGAAATTATATTTATAGTCATGAAGAGTGCAGCTAACTCAGGACCTGTGTAAATAAGCGCATGAAAGAATCAGTCAGAAGTGTCTTCTTGTTCCCAACTCAGTTTTCCAGTTCACTTCTAGCGGATAGAAGTGGCAGTTAGAGGAGCTGGAGGAAAAACCCTCAAGGTATCAGCAGCCTCTTGCTCTATGTGGCTCAAAATGATCTTAGAGTGTAAAAGTGTCCATTGCCTCTGGAGGAACCAGGATTTCACCTCTAGTCTTGTGGGAGGGAATTATGATCAACTCTTAGGAAACAGCTGGGTTACATAACAGGAGAGCTGCTGTGTAGAGAAAATTTAAAATCTATTCACATGTATATCAGAAGTGTGTATCTCTGTATTACAGTAGGCAAAATGTAGTCTACTTCCTCTGAGGTAGTTTGATCATATATCTATTTTGGCATTTTCTGGGAAAGTTCCTGGCAACAAGAGTTTTTACAGTCCAATTAACACAACAGGGAGTGAGAGTTTTTAAGCCTGAAAACAATTCTCACTAACAGTGATCTGGACGAGGCTACAGATAAGAAACTCTTGTCTTATACATGGGAAGGTAATAAAGTTATTCAGCCAGTTGCAAAACGTGGAAGAACCATCTTTACCCACAGTAAGAATGGAAGCAAAAGACAAGGAAGTTTGTACTTGTCAGTGAAAGAAGTAGGTTAGCATGTGTCCTGATTTGGGAAGAAGAATAATCAATATTTAAAGACACTGAACAGACTACAGTTGGAGACAGTCCTCTCTCCAGGAGAGTGTTAGAAGCCAAGAAAAGACCAGAGGGAGGCTGAAAATTGCACCGTGCTGGTAAATCCAGGTAATGATAAACGCAGGCCAGAATAGCAGAAACATTGACTCCATGACCAACCTCTCATTTCCCTGTTCAGTGGAAAGGAGAAATTACCTACAATATCACCCACTGCCCCTGCTTTATTTGTGATAACCAAGCCAATACTCCCAGCCCCTAAAGCAATATTTCATGCTTTTCAGTTGTGTTCTCTGGATTCATCTCTGTCCTGTTAACTCTGTGAAGACACCGATTTCTTGGGTTAATTCCCTTCTCATTTGTTGACATAAATAGTTGTAATTTCTGTGAAACTAATACCAAAATGAAATGCACTGATTTGGAAATGTTTTGTGTACACATAAAACAGAAATAGAGTGACCTTGCCTGAAAAATACATTACTAAATGCTTGAATATTTATCTGGACTAGTCAGCTAGGAAATACTGAATTTCAGAAGCTTGTATATTTCACACAGTATGACATTTAGTTCCTTTCACAGAAATTATTCAATATCATTAATTCAAACTGAAATACATCTGCCATATATTTTTAATGCTGGATTAGGACTTAGGGGATGTTTTTATTATTCCTTCATGACAATACAAAGCCAAAAAAGATCCCTCTGCAGGGACTCAGTAGATGGATCCACTTGTTTATCAAACAAAGCCTACTTGTTTTATTTAGAACAGACTCAGCAGACCTCAGTGCAATGAATCTCTGCCTGGATGCTGTCAGCCTGACTTAGCTAAAGCAGCCCCTTACCTTGAATTTCTAACATTTTAACTTTTTTTTCTCCCAAGTACTTTATTTGTATTTATCCAGCAGCAAAAGTTGATAATTAATAATACACCGACAAGAATGTGTGCCTGCACCTTTCCCTTGCAGCTGTATTTACTCAAAACAAAGCTATTCAAATGAGCCTTAATCAAGACACAGCATTCTGCTCACTGGGTGAGCAAATCCACTCGGATCCCCTCAGCTGGGAATGCCAGCAGTGAAACCCCAGACAAGAATTCTGGCCAGTTCACTGCAGGACGAACTGGATTCCTTGGGATGTGGCATTAATGTCACAGCTGATTTAAGATTCCCCTGAGTCCCCTAAGTACTCAGCAGAAGTATTGTTCTTTCTGTGCTGTTGAGCCATTCTTCAGAAGCTGATGGAGGAGCTCCTCAGTGCTTGACTCCTTGCTTTGGCAGCCCAGCTCTTCCCAGTGTGCCCCCCTGGGCACAGTGTAGGTCAGTCTGTCCCCTGCCCTGCGACCAGCTGCAGCGGGGGGTCACGGGAACAGCTCCACGTGGAGAACACTGTCAGTTGTCACCTGGAAATTCCCAGGGAAAGATAATCTCTTTTTAAAGCTTACTTTGTTACAATTATGGGTGAAATTACAGTTAAAAATACTGGAATACTGGAATTTTTAGAGGATAAAATAATTAAAAGCTTTATCAATAGCTACTGAGTGCTAGCTGTTTCACTTAAGGGAGGTCTGTCTCCTAAATGCCATCCATCAGTGTTATTTAAATAACATTTTGACAGCTCAGCGTACCAAGTTATACTGAAGAGTTTTCACAGAAACTGAATGGGATATGTTAATAACCCAGTCAGCCCGTGAGGTATTTGTGGTTCCCAGTATGTCAGACTTGTTGGATCCTGCCAGGCTGCCCCGTGTAACTCAGAGCTAACTGCTCATGGCCGTGTGCGAGTTAACAAAACACAGATGTTCTTCAAAAAAACCCCACTTTCTGAGTAATAGTGCATGTTCTTCTCAATACTTATAGTTCACTTTCACTCCATCACCTGCCACAAAAAATAGTGTCTAAAGTGCTTTCTGTATGGAGTGACTGTGAGCTGGAGTTAATTCAGTGCCTGAGACTTACCAATACATCAAACAGTGACTACGCAGTGGAAAGAAATAAATTTCCAGTGGTTCCAACAAAATAGCTTGAACACCCTGCCATAAGACATGACCTTTTATCTTTTCACTCGAAGCTGTGGATCCTGTATATTTTGTGCTCTAAGCACTAAAGAAAAATTAGAATGGGCAGATGCCAGAAGGAAGAGAACCATTTTTCGAACACGCCAGCACTGAGCAGTGAACTCTCTTTGCCAGTCTGCAGCTGGGGGAACTTTCTGGTCGTTGGCATCGATTTGCACATCGAGCTCATGGCCATGAGTGGGCAAGGCCACAACTGCTGCAGTTCACACTGCAGAGGCTGCACCGTTCTGAAACATCTTAAAATAAATCCCTATATATTTTATCAGTACAGCAATCTGAAGTGCAAGTGTCCTGAAAGATTTCTCACTTAATCTAAAATATGAAATGTATTTTAAAAATAAAGTTTTCGTGTAGAACTGGGCAGATAATGTGAGCTGTGAGGGAAATAAAGCTATTTGTGTAAGGAACCTTTTCCAACCAGTATACTTTTGAACATACTCAGCTCTATAGCCACAGTTACTTGGAAAATGTGGCTTTAGCTTTGTGACTAAATCTACATTTAAGAATGAACCAGAGAAATCAATCAAAATCTGTTTTCATATGAAGTTTGGATCATTTGTATATAGAAGAAGTAAAGAACTTCTCTAGATAGGCAACTTGTATGACCAATGCTTCAGGCAGAGAAATGCAGGATTAAACAGAATCATTTGGAAGGTCACAGAAAGAGACTGCAAAAAAATTTCCATTCTCACTTCCTACCAGACCTATAATGGAAAAATATTTTGTGTTGTTATGAAAATTTGTAGGACTGTAACCTCTACATAATAAGAGTGCTCCTGTTCCCAGAAAATCGATAGCTGTATCTTCACCAGAGGTAATCACAAAGGCTAAAATTCTAAATGCATTTTGGAAAAGCAAACTTTTATTTATATATGTACTTTTATATACATAACCAGAAAAATAAAATTTAGGAGATTTACAGTATTAATGCAAAACTACCCACAAACACCAGAATATCATCTCCAAAACAATTCTGAAAATTCTTCTCTTTTTTATGTAGTTTAATTAACCCCTCTGTCTTGAACTTGAACTTCTAGTGTCATGCTGGAAGTTGCCCCATATAGACCACAGAGTTAGCCAGCAGTAAATCAACATTTCATACCAGTAGTTATTGGTGTGTTGTCAGCTTGGCATACACCACAGATCTTTTATTGGGAACCCGAGGTGTTTGAAGAGTGGCTATTACTGGACACATGGTTCACTGTGCCTGTGAATACAGTCTCCTGTTTTCTGAGGTTCTCCGTGCCTCAGTTCCTCTCTATAAAAACACCTCAGGGACAGTACCAACCCCTCTGACAGAGATAAATCATGTGGTTAAATTCACTGATGCCTGTCACGTTCTTCTCTTGGATCCTTTGATACAATCTGAAATAATATCTTGAAATAGTGGGAATTATTAGCTACTGCAATATAGCAGGTTATTTCGTTTTTAAGACATAGGACAGGAATTCTAAATCCACCATTTAAAATTATTCTGTACATCCACAGCTTTAGTCCAAGATGCATGTACATACTTACACTATTAAAAATCTATTGTTTCAGCACATCCCCAGGGTTATGTGGGAAAACAGCTCAACCTGTTAAGAAACAGCTCACATCAGCACTTTCTGCAGTGTGACCCAGCCCCTTCATCTTAGTGAGCTTCAGCCTGTTTTTCTGGCTGGCAGTAGTGAGCCAAGAGATACTGAGAAAGAAAAACAAAATAAAAGTTGGGGCGAGACAGTAGCTGAGAAAGCTGAAGAGAGAATCTCTTTAACTCCATTTCTCCCAGGTTTGCAGGCACTCACCAGTGAACTGCAGAGGCCTGCTCATTTTCCACACATACATGCAATGAAAATTAAGTCATGTAAGATTTAGTGTCTTTTAAAAAATACATGGGGACCCTCAAGCTACATTGTACTTAATAGGAAAATTATTGCAAAATTTCACCATATCTGATAGATTTATAGACAGATGGCCTGGATACTACTCCATGGTCTCCTCCAAGTTGTTTTGGGACTCAGGCCCTTGGATTAGAAGAAAGCCCTCACTCGTTTTGTTGGTCTGTGGCTATGTTACAAATACGAGTTTTCAGTGCCTTTAATTCTTCCATTTTTACCAGTATCACCATAATGACTTAGAAAAAATTGACAAGTACTCACTAAATACACACCGCATCTCATTCATAGACCGGCAGAGGAGGGCAGGTGTGACAGTGATCAAAGGGCTCTGCCTTAAAATGCTGAAGGGAGTAAGGAGCGAGCAGCAGAGGGGGCAGCCCGGGTGTGGTTAGAGCCCGGTGTGCAGTCACCAGGGGCACTGAGCTGCTGCAGAGACAAGTGCTGTACCTGCTGACCTTCTTACACACGGAAGGCTTTATCGGTAGAGTATCTTGAGCAATTCTCACTTATTTCCAGAATGTCATTGGGAATCGGGTCAGTAGTTTTATCTCCATCTTGTAAACGGTGAAAGGTACAGAAAGAAGTCACTTTTCAATTCTGTACAGCAGACTGAGAGGTAAAACACATCAAAACTTGTAGACCTGAAATTCAGTACCTAAATCCCTCGGTGCCTTGGAAATCAGCAGGCTCCCTGTGAGAGCAAATGCAGACTGTTCCCCTTCCTGCATCAGTGAAGTGCCTGTTGCTGGGCTGTACAAACAGCCATCCACGGACTCCTGAATCCCACTCAATAATGTTGCCTTTTCGATTCAGTCAATTCCTTCCTTCTTCGAAGAGTCAGTGCCTGAAGGAAACATGGCATTTGCAATTCCAGTAAGACCCATGCCATATGTGAGTGAGGCCGATCTACAAAAAACTCCAGCGGTCTCCCATGAAACAACAATTTGTCTGACAAATTCATGCTTTTAGAACACACACCAATTTGTGGTCAGCAATTTAATCAAATATACAAGTCACATTTTCTATTGCAAATCTTAAGATTGCTGCCTCTTCATTCTGATGCTCCAGTATACTGCAGTTGTACCATAAATCTTTCTGAAACACATTGTCCGTCTGCTTTAAAAGTGGTTCAAAAACACCAAGGAGAGCAGCCCTGAGCTGTGAGCAGACACAGCAGAATAACATGCAGCATTTTCCCACCTCTCAGATTTAGACAGCAGCTATATTAAAGTAGCCCCAAAGAGCTTTTAAGCTTCCTTTTTCAAAATCTAGCCTTGTTTTAAAATAATAACTCATACATGGCTAACAACCTCCAGGCAGTAATCCCGAGCACAAAGTCTGAGAAATTAAGCTGAATGCTGTTACCCTGCAGGTTATTTTTATGCTAGTGAAAGGTCAGGGGAAGGGCCTGGATGCTGAACTGTAATAATCTCTGTTAGGCTGCCATAATGGTCCCTGGTGTGCTTTCACCCTGTGTTAGCTTGCAGTCTTCCAAACAATTCCCAGACAGGATTCAGAAGGTGGGAGAAGACAGTGACCGCTTCCCGTGGCAGTGCAGTAGGACAAACCAAAGAATGAGGCTCCAGTTCCTCAGTCGAGCCCAAGAGACTGTGTTCAGAATACGTTTCAGAAAACCGAGCAATCTGGACAGAAACAAGGGACAGATGAGCTGCTGCATTCCTCAGTGCATTCCCTGTTAAAGAGGATGCAGCGTTCACTGCAAGCGCTCGTGGTTGGGTGTGTTTTCAGCACTGGTACGTGCTTTGTCTAATTAGTTATTCCTAATTGTATATCCCAGCACTAACTTCATGGTAATGGCAACTTTGGAAGAAGCTTTTCATAGCTGAGAGGGAGAGAAGGTATTTTGCTTTAAAATATCCAAACTGAAAATGTACTCATAGAAATTATAGCGTGCCTATTATGCAAAAATATGCAGAATTATGTGGAAATGAGCAGTCAACAGAGGGCAGGTAGACTGTGCTAATGTGTCTGGGTGATATGAATATTTTGCTGCCTTAGCTATTCTCAGCATGTTTTTTTGTCAAAAAAATAAGTGATGCTCTCTGGAAAAAATCAGAGGCAGTCTAGTGCTCGTTGCAGATTTGTCACTAAGAATTTACTTGACATACCTTTTCCTCAGACTATGACACAGGGAGAGTTCATTCCCTACATAATACTCACCTGATACTACATGAACATTGGAGATTTAAATACATGAATGTTTACAAAAAGTGAGTCTGTAATAGTCCATGTATATAGTGATTGTATGTGTCAAAATATCTGCTTAAATTATACCAGTCAACTAAAGACATTTATTGTTCCTACTCAGCATCAGCTTTTAACTTCTGTGCCCAAGTCTTGTTATCAAGACTTTTTTAAGATTACCTCCTTGCAAGACTGAATCTCACTCTTGATAATTAGATAATCCTAAAATCTACCCAGTTGTCTTCTAAAAACAGACAAACAACAAAAACAGCTGTCCAACGGGTCCAATCTAATTTAACGTTTTAGGGAACATCACTGCTCTCAAAGCTATTCCTGCTTTCCCTACTGATGGAAGTGCTTGGGGTCACTCAGTGCCAGCAGTGTGAAGTAATGTAGCTACTCTAGCATAGAGCATGACATCAGATCTGTCACTGCAAGCCAGAAAATCCATCACATTGAGGCTTTGTTCCCTCAAATAGTCATTTACTACACATCATTAAGCTGCTTATTTAATATTTGTGCAAATTCTTCAAGATACTGTACTGGACCATGTATCAGAGACAATCTGTGCACAGGCAACTCATCTAAAAGGATGAGAAAAGTCCTAAATACATAAAGGAACACTTGTATCTTCTTTAGTCATAAGTCTTCAGTGCACGTCTGCTTTTGGAGCTCCATGAGTGATATTTGGGAAAGCCGGCACCTGCCTAGACTGGCATTTAGTGCTCCAGATCTTAGGATTCGGAGTCGGTGATGGGCTTGAAGTCCTGAGGAGGGAGAGTCCAACACAAGGACAACAGCAGTTGTATAGTCATAGAACCAGAGTAATGTTTGCAGCTCAGAAGGGATTTGGATGGTTCATTGTGGGAGCGGTGCTGTGCTGCAGCATCACGGGCACAGAGTGTGTGAAGCAGGTGGGAGCTCCCAGCTAAGCTCAGGGTTTTCCCACTGATTGAGAGCCTGTAGACCAGATGTGCTGTGTTACAGAGGACAAGAGAAAACAGAAGGAAGTCCTTTCCCTTTACATTCTCCCCATTCCCCTTAACAAACACTGTCAAACAGTCACCTAACTGTGGTTTCTCAATTATAGTTTCCTCTCCAGCACAATTTCTAAACTGGAAGCCCAGGACAAACCCAATTGCCTTTCAAATTGGCCTGCTCGGCACAGCAATAAAAAAAATCTCAGATGCCACACTGTCAATCAGCCTGGCCCTTACACAACTGTGAGCTCCACTCTTACATAAATGTCACAAATGCCATAATTAGTATCAGCTCATGCCATAGGAGTGGATCAGAATCTGTGTTATTTGATCATTTGTTTTTGATCAAAACTCACTTTTGGAAAAGCAAAAAAAGATAAAAGTAAGAAAATTCACTTTGATCAGGACTTATTTTGCATAATCTTGATTACAGGACTTCATCTGTGTTTGCAAACTCTAACAGTGGTATCTGACTTACACCTTACTGTACCAAGTAATTCCTAAAATAAGCATAAAATTAAAATCCCCTTAACTCTTGAAGTTTTAAAAGTATTTGGGATATAGACAGTGTTTAACTAACACCTTCCCCCTTGGAGGTATTACAATGGTATTATTATTCCTGTCGTGTTCT
>VYZQ01045012.1:28587-39066 GCA_013400655.1 Mystacornis crossleyi
TGCACTCAAGCCATAACTCTTGAGTTCCAAGTACCATGAAGAAAAAGAATTTCAGAACCTCAAACGCTACACATGAGGCCAATACTCCATCCGTATCTCTCATCAACACAAAATCTCTGGGTAACAGGACAATGCATGCTAGGGAGGTTCAAAATAAGAATATCTTCTAAGAGATATTCTGCCAAATATCTGTCAGTGTCATTTGGTGGGTCTCTCTCTCGCTCCACAAGGCAGTCAGTATATGACCCAAGGAAATTTCGGTTCTCTGAAGCACTTTGCAGTTCCTGGTGATTAAGATCATCCCCAGTACCACACTGGTCTCAAGCCTAGAAGTACTTTGATTTCAAATAATGGACACTAAATCAGCAGTTGGGGATGAACCATTTCGATGACATTCCCTTAGAAGATTCCACTTAAGAAGTTGAAGGAGGGGGAGAAAAAGAGTAAAATATTGCAAATTAGTGATTTCTTCTCCATTCAGATAATCACAGAATAAGCATTTGAAAGATTAGGACCACATCTCAGAATCTTAAATGTTCAGATGAGGAGTGAAAAATTAGGTATAAGTATGAATATTTTCATTACACTGGATGAAATTCAAGGGAATAGTGCCTTACCAACTGCAGGAGTATGGATTAGTCAACACATCATTAAGAAATATTTGCTTGAAGGCCTCCAGCTTACACTGAAGAAATGTGCTTGTAATCTCTTTACCTGCCATGTATTTCATTTATTTACAGCAATACTGAAATGTCCAGTACAAATCAAGCATACAAGAATGAAATACATCTGCNTTTGAAATTTCAAACTTCCACGTAAAGCCAAATAAAATGCCTTGGTCAAGACTGGGGAGGGGGGAAAGCACAAGATTTCTTTTAACCCCTCCCATGCTCATCTTCTCAAAGACCTGTCTGTGGCTGTTGCTGTGAATGGTAACCCTTACAAAAGCAATAGTTACTCTGAAGTTTCCATTTACAACGGCAAAGAATCTGTTGCCAGTAACATTCCACACTTACTAAACACATAAAATAACTGGTGAAATACCATTTCCTTGCACAGTCTTGTTCCTCCTGCAGATCCTGTTAGGAAAGGGCGGTGGAAACAGCATGTGGGAGATATCCAAGTCTGGATTGCTGGTGTGACTGTGCCAGACTGAAAATCAAAGTGCAATGAATAAAAGGGCATCACTATTGAGAGATCAAATAATGACAGGGAACCTGCACTTAAAATGAAGAGAAGGAGAAGGAACCAAGCAAGACTAGAGAGAAACTGCTGAGGCCAGTAGGGAAAGGTCAGGACGCAAAAAAAGGCAGATTGTCTGAAAGACAAGAGGTGTAAAGAAACACTCATAAATTGATGAGAGTAGAGAAAAATGATGAGAGTAGAGAAAACACCAGATAGCAATCCCATTAATAAGTGGAGACCAGCCTCTGTGGTGATTCCTGGCAGTGCCACTAATAGATGACAATTAGATTTTCCCCCAGCAAAATATAACTGTACAACTAAGCAAAAAACCCCAATTTTTTATAAGTCAGCAGAAAAACAGCCCAGCAGTGTCAGTCAAAATTATCCTAATTAATTTACATCTAATTAGATGTGAGAGTCCAAAGAACCAGGTATTTATTAGACAAACTACAGCAAGAAAATTAAGTGCAGCTCTGATTATTGCACCAGTGCAATGTTTTTATTCATCTTTGTCAAGCACAAGACTTTGCTGTCTTCTAATTCATTCAGTCTCTGTTGCTAGAAAACTCCTTCCTGAAAGCAGGATCATGGAAGTGGCATTTAGACAAAGAAAGGCTAGGAGCTTTGCAACCTGTCTCAGAAAGATCATCCTAAGCACACAAGGCTGCAGAAAAAGAAAATGATGTGGGTGAAAGAAAGGATCCACAGGAGCGTCAAAGCTGACAATTGTAGGACTGCATGGGAGGAATGTGGAGAGTGTCACTGCTTACAGAGGGTGACACTGTTCCTTATTTTCTTTTCATCCTGTCCAGGCTTCAGGTTCCATCAAAGTTCATTAATAGGAAATATTTCTATTCACTATTCATTAAGTTGAAAATGAACAGGGAGAAAAACTCTGGCTGGTTTTATTTCTGTCTCTGGTATTAGCAAGCTTCAGAAACCCCAGGCGAGTTATTTATCACCTTGTAATGAGACACTGCCTGAAATACTGAGGGAGAAGGCAGAGCATTTCAAGTGCCTCTAGAGGCTACTAAGGAAAAAGAACAACATTGCATCTAGATGGGAGCAGAGACAGGTTCACTCAGCTCAGATAGGCCTGGTCTTATCTGGGTTTACTATAAAACAGTATCAGAAATGGATATGGCCACACATCCCAGCTCTTCTCTGCCCTTGTTGTCGTACAGGTAGTGGGATTAATGGTATGGGTTAAGAGTTTGCCTCTGAGCTAAAAGAAACAAAGGATATTTCTGTATCTCCTCTGCTTTTGTACTTTTACTTCTCTTTGCTTTGAATTATCTCATCTGTAAAACAGGACCAAAATATTTCTTTACTGTACCTGCAAGTGTTGCTGTGGCTGTGCAGTTCAAGTACTGCAGAAGGTCATGTGAAGCGCTGTTTAACAAGGAAGACGGAAGTCAGAGCTCTTTATTTACAGCCTTTCATCCAACAGTACTGTGCCCTGCTACCCTAACTGCTGTGATCTTTAGTAAGCTGTTTCATTTGTGTTTTGACATGTGCTTTTCAAATTGCATCATTAAAAGCACAGCTTGTTTTCTCCATGTACTATTGGCAGTAATTTTTATCATTTGAGCAATGATTTTATTTTATAATTGCAAATATTCTGAAAACTGTTGTGGATAAAACAATGCTTTAAGCTGGGGAAAAAAAAAAAAAAGGAGGGAAGAGGTGAAATCTTTGGAAAACACTTGCTTATTAGGATTCTAATCTTTCCATGAAGCACCTGGTCAGGGCAGAAGAAACACAGTGGCACAGTGGTGCTGAACAGGGCAGCATCTAACACAGAAGTGTTGCATTGTGTCCTGGAATCCTCAGCTCAAGCTGTGCCCCGGACACCTGAGGTGAATGCGTGCCTGAAATCACCATTCACAGTCATTCATAGCTGGAGCTGGAGCTGCTTAGGAAATCCACTGCTCAGAAAAGGCAGGTTTGGCTTATTACTGAGCTACAGGAAATATTTCCTCAGACCCCCTTCCCAGGAGCCCAGTACCCAACATGTTGCTGTTAAACTGAGGTGACCTAAGTCCCCCTCCCAAACTACAGAAAACGGAGGAGCAGCGGTGCCCTCTCCAGCACTTCAGGCTCCAGAGGAGATGTCCCCCGTTCCAGAGGGTGTCTGTGGAATCCACAACAACATCTGCCACCTTCAAGGTGTCCCCAAGCCAGCAGATGTAGGACAATCTGCTGTATTAATGGCATTTTCATTCCTTCCTGCCGAATCTGCTCCACTGTGCATGGAGTTGATTAAATATTCATGGCACCAGTCAGAGAAGGGATAAAAGCAAACTTGGATATAACCCAGCGGCCAAAGGAGTTATGCTGGAGAGAAAAACACTTGAGTTTTAGTCTTTCTTTTGCTGATGATTTGAAAATAAAATCAAAGTGTTCAGTAAAGCAAGGGTCTGAAACTCAGGGTATTCTCTTCTTAGTTTTTCTCCCACTAGGTTTTCTCCATATTGATAAACAGGGATTTCTACAGTCCACTGAAAAACATTTATTCCATAAAAATTAGAGTTGTTTCAATAAAAAGGTACTAAGAAGGGCTTCCCACTACATCAGGGTATCCTACAGTTCAGTATGTGAGCACTCTGATGGAGTGAGGAAGATTAAATAATTTTGGAAAATGGAAATAATGGGGGTACAGGATGATTATTTTAACCATGGCACTCCTGGGTGAAATAGAAGGATGCTATGTGAACATGATATGCTCCACAAAGGCCTCCCAGATTAAACCAAGCAGGCAAAAGAGACACAAGAATATTTATTTCATGAATTTTACAGATGCAAAATGAGACCTATCCAGATGGGAATGTCCAGAAGTAAAACTTAGGTAATCGAGAAACTGCAAAATAATTAATTTTAGTGTAGGACCTCCTTTCTCCACCAAAAAACTCAAACCCTTTGAAATAAACAAAGAGTCTTTATCTAATTTAGAAGCTCTTTGGGCAAGACAGCATTTGTTTAGACAAATTAAAATTAGAACTTACATGATTAGAGTAGAAATTTTCTATCTAAAATCTGCACACCTAAAGGAAATTGTCACAGCAAATAAAAGGCGGTGAATAGAAGACATGTATACAATATATAATTAATATTTTAAAAACTTGAAAAATAGCCAATCTGTTCTGGAGACTGAGTGAAGTTTAAGGGATGTGGAGCATCTTGCTGCAAAGCCATGTGAAAAGGGAGATCTCAGAAGCACTCATGAGCTTTGCAGCACAAGCAGCTTATGGACGTCACACACATCCAACACACATGGGCCAGGATAGACACAATAAAATCATGGTAACTTATATATTGTTGGGATCTTGGCAGAAAAGTTAACAGGTGGGCCCTAATACCCGAGTCTGTGAAATACAGCTGTACCAAGGAGAAGAAATAACCTCCCTTAGCACTGTACATTGCACACTCTGAACTTTAGTTCTGTATTAATTGCCCTCATTTGTCAGTGTTTAACACACAAAGTGCAGAACAAAATCATTTAGGCCTTTCAGTCCAAGTAATTAGCTATTTTACATCCTTTTTATTGTGAAATAATCTGGGCCTTCATTTTATGACTTGGAAAACCATTCACTATCAATTTAGTGATAATATATTAATAATTGTGTGATGTTCCAAGAGGTTTCAATGGATGATGTCACATCCGCAGAACAGCTTATTATCAAGAGAACAAATCTGAGATGCAAATCAGTGAGAATTTAATTATGTTAAAAAAGACAGATGCTCTGCCATTCACCAAGCAATCTACTGACAGCATTCAATAAAACACAAATTGAATGCACATTTTTACACACAACTGTCACTTCCTCATCTGCATCAGTTGTCCCCTTCCTGTGCACGTGCTCCTGGCTTAATAAACAAAATACCCACATACAGCAAATGCCAGCTGACTTCCATCCACAACTGTGTACCACACAAAGGAGCTTTCTTCCATAAATTTCATTTTTATTGTTATTGCATCATTTTTCATTTTCACCAGTTTGCTTTTTGGTCTCATTCTGTTCTTTTTAAAACAGCCAGCCTCTAGAGTCACACGTCTTTTGATTCTGGAAAAATGTGTTTAGCTTTTTTGGTTGTGGAGAGGAACTTTAAATGTAGACTTAACAAGTCACAAAGCAAGTAGAATAATTGACAGTTTTATTTTTACTATCTCATTATTTTTAATGAGTTGGTTCATATTCCTAAAGAATTCAGAAATTCTTGACTTTCAGTGCCACATTAGGACAACACTGAATTTAAATCTGCAATGTTCTTTTCAGAGAGCAAATTTTCAGAAGATACAGACCTGCAAGTAGGACTAGTTCAGGAATTTGAAAGTATAAAACTCTTCAGACTTAAAACACTTGTGTGTGTGAAGGGAACCACAAACATACTCCTAGAGTGCTCAAGCATATACAAAAAAGAATTGTTTGTTTGTTTGCTTGTTTGTTTTTTAAAAAAAAAGTCATTTACGCTAATTTGATTTTGCTTTACTTGGAACTACAAAGAAAACACACTGAAAAAACAGAACTTATTTTCTTTTAAAAGCAAGAGTGGAAATGCCTTCAAGTTTAGTGACTGAAGGGAGAATGACTAAAGCAACAAAATATTTTGATAATGAGAATGTTCATTGAAACCTGACTGGTGCCACATAAATCTAAGTAACAGCAAGCTGGAAAAATCTCTTCTGATCTTTTTCACTGTAAATGAGCTTTTCCACGTCCACATCTCAGTCAGCTGAAAATTGCCTTCACAGAGGTGAACACAGCATTCATTCTTGCCATGACACAACAGGACAGATTAATCAGGTTGCTTCTTTCCTCCCTAGAATTGCCTGGATCATTCTTTCCCTCTGATCTCTCCTAGCCCCCATTTCCAACTCTGAAAAGCATCTTGTAGTAAGCATCCCTTCTGTACTTTAGTCCAAAGTAGTCAGATGTGAATCATTATTCAAGAATTTTCTGCAGTTTCTCTCAGTTGTTCCAACAGTATTTGGCTTTGAAAGATGTCTCAATGTATATTAAGCTGGGGAAATGTCTAGGGATTATTATCAGGGAGCTGTAGATGTTTTTTCCTATTCATCCTGTTTAGTTTATCTTCATAACCTGAAAGACTGTGAGAAAGATTAGCTACATAAACTAATTAGCTGTTACCAAATCTGCATTCCAAAGAGGGATCTGCTCCTTAATGAAAGCTGCAAGAAGCAGGTGACTGGTGGTGTCTTTGTGCAAGTTAATTTATAATGGGCTTTAATCTGGAAGAGTCTTTTAAGTTCTCACCTCTTTTTTGTGGTGGGTACATAAAGCAAGGCACCCCTTGTTGAAGGAGATAGGAATGCCAATAAATACAAATTACCATGCTGTGAAAAGCTGTATCAGATTTATTGTAATACAGGAAGCATGAATGTGGAGATTTGTATTTAATATGCAAAACAGTTTCTATTAGTACAGGCTGTGTACAGATAAATTAGGGTGGCTTTGGGATATTTCTCTTTCAAACATTTTTCAGCCGTTAGTGTCTCCTCATAATCACCCAGTGACTTTCAGCTTCAATCTCTGCTTTTCTGCCCCTGCACCTGGTACCAAGATCCAAAGTTTCCAGCCTCTACACTGTTCAAGTCCCAACCAGACACATGCACGTGTGCAGCAGACATCTCCTTTAATACTGCCTTTGCTCTTCTTTGCTTTCATTGTGCTGAAATCAATAACAACTCTTAATGTGAATCGAAAAAGCAGCATTTGAATCTGACATCAACAGACAGCTTTAATTAGGATTGGAAGAACGAAATTTTCTCTTTTGTGGCCAAACTGTTCTCTCAGTTTCAACTCTTCCAAGCAAAATCCTCATGGACAATCCTGTATGACCAAACTTTGCACTACATGCGTTAGGAGAATTCACATTAACAATCATTTAGCTGAAAATGAATGTAAATTAGAAAGTTTGGTGTATTATATATATTAGTTTTTTTCTTAGCAGAGTGGCTATATTTCAGTACATGGACTTCAGCTGCCTTAGGAGAATAAATTCCACAACTGTGGAAAATATGTATTCTTGCTATGCTTTCTCCAACATAATAGTGTGTAGTCTCAACAATTTCATGTCCTCTTTGGTAAAAACTGCAAAGGTTCAGTGTGTTGTAATCTACTGTGAATTCAGCATCTGGTTGTGATATTCTCAACAGGAAAAGTTGTTTCTTTTCATCACCTGCAGATGCAATTATACCAGCAAGGCCTGCAAAGTGCTCAGATATGAGATGTTTAAGCTTAGCAAAAACCCTGGAATGAAATGTTACTATTGTCATAAAAAAGATCCCTTGGGTTCTCCTGTTCAGAGCCCTTTAGCTTGAGTGTAAATATCATGTAACTGTAATACTTTGCACCTTTGTTTCACCTCCCATCCAAACCTCTCGATTCGCTTTGCAAACATAGATGGATTTAGTATTCCATAAGGGAGAAGCATCCTGCCAAAGCAGAACGCCCCAGAGGTCACACTTACACACTGAGCTCTGCATGTCTACCACTGTTCACACACAAATATGCTAACGCTGTACATAAAAAAGTAGAAACTTAAACTTTTCAAAGCTAACTTGCGTATTTTGAAAATAAATGTGAGAATATATGAAGATTTGGACCTGCTTATCACAATAAGGTCTGAGAGTTCATGAGGAAGTGTTGATGAACAGTTCAGGGAGGGTTCAGAGCCATATTCCCCACGAATAAAAAAAGCATTCCCACACTCACAGACTTCAGATAAATTTGTCAGATGTAAGTGTATAATTAAGGACACTATGGGCTTAGAAACGTGAAATCGTCGTGAGTTAATCCACCAGGCTACGATTCATTCTCCTAGACTGCACCAAAAAAACAAGTTAGTTCTTCATCAGTCTCACAGAATCACGTAAGTGTTGATGTTGGAGGAACCTCTAGAGATTATGTAGATCTTCTCTGCCAGGAGAAGAGTTAACTAAAGCAAGTTGCCAAGAACAGTGTCCATTGGGATTTTGAATATCTCCAA
The DNA here is from genome assembly GCA_013400655.1 of Mystacornis crossleyi. Lineage (NCBI taxonomy): Eukaryota > Metazoa > Chordata > Aves > Passeriformes > Timaliidae > Mystacornis > Mystacornis crossleyi. The sequence goes on from VYZQ01045012.1 coordinate 36,784, forward strand.
GGATGGAGAGTCCACAGCCTCTCTAGGCAACCTGTTCTGGTGCTCTCTCCGACCATCCCTCATATTTAAGATTCTCCAGTTCTTTTCATCATCATCACTGCCCTTTGCTGGACTCAATTTGGTGCCCACCAGGAACCCACAGGCCCTTTTCTGCCAAGATCCTTTCTAGCTGGATACCCCTGGTCTCTACTAGTGCGGGGGGTTATCTCTCACCAGGTGCAGGACTTTGCTTTGTTGCACTCAGGAGCCCATTTTCCAGCCTCTTGAGATCCCTCTAAATAGCACCACAGCCATTTGGTGACCCAGCCACTCCCAGTTCAGTGTCTGCAGCCCTGCTGGGCTCACCATGGCCCATCAGCCAGGTCATTAATCGAGGTGTTTAATAGTGTTCATCCAGTATTGATCCCCGGGGTAGACGAGCAGACATGGAGTGTTTTCCTACAGCTCAAGCAATTTATTTCTGTCTCAGCCTTAGTCCCACTTCATTAAGTGCCTAAAGATGAGGCTTTGCAGTATTCACAGAATCACCAACTAGTTTCCCAACTTTCTTTAGGATCAGTGACCTAATGATTGTAAAGAACTTTAAAAATATCAAAAACCCCTTATCTGCATTTTTCGTAACCAAAATCTTGGGAAAAATCTTACAGGAATTGTGTTTTAAATAAAATGTCAGCTGCCAAAAAATCTGTCACTTTTGAAATTTTTATTCTTAGTTTGTAAATGGGCAAATAGCTACCATTGTCCATTTAGTGGTGACAAATGGAAACAATAAAAATCTGGGCAAAGTTTCACAAAAAGATTGTAGCAGAGCCAGGAGCTGAACTTAATCACATTGATTTAAACATCATTGCTCTCAGAATTAAGTTGTGGGGAAATGACTGAAGATATATGAAGGTTATGCAGGTTATATATATCCATTCTTGTTACAAGTAACAGACAAGTTGGGTTTGATTGAAGTTATGTTTGTACTTTATCTTTGGACATCTCCTTGCTGCTGATTTTCTCCAACTCTGCCCTCCTGCCTCACCTCTGGTTCTCAAGTCTGCTACAGCCTGGAGTAGGAGAGTGACAGAAGGAGCAATCAGAGGAAGGCAAAGAGAAAAGCAGGAGACATTTGCTTGGTTTTTCACTTGCTTGGTGCAGAGTTCATGTGGTTCCAGATATGAAGGCCAGCCCAAACAAGACCTCTGAGAGCCCAAAAGGCAAGTAAGTGAAGGATAGACTTTAAAGAGGTGAACTGGTGGAAATTCTTGTGTGCAAGACAGGCGACTGATGCGCGCCTCCAGATTATGCAATCTTAGTAGATCCTAAGATAGTTTTTTCTATCACTAATTAAAACTTCCCAAAATTCTACTGTCAGTTTTCAGTGGGATGATTCTGCAAAGATGAGTAAGTGTGAAGTTACAGGAAGCAGTGTGGTTTCTGATCAGATGGCAGATAGTTACTCTCAAAGATAGATGGAGAAGATGCTGGAGAAGACCTCATTTCTTGCCATGCAGTAGTGGTCATATGTAGATAAAAAACTGTATAAAGGAATTAAATTTTACCATAAGGGTAGTAAGGTAAGGGTTTAAGTAACCATTTATTGCAAAGGAACATATGACCAAGGGCAGTGATCCAGAATGTCCAAGCGACTGCTGAGCCATCCAGGCAGCAGTTGTAAAATACAAAACAGAGACAAGAATACCACCTTTACTTCTTAGTCCACACCAGTGGTTTTCTACCTGTGGCCCAGAGAGAGGAAAAATTCACAATGAAGGCAAATCCATGGATAATATCTGGAGAGACTGAGAAATGCAGTTAACAAAAGCAGCGTCACAGTTGTTAGGCCTGAATTCCCTCTGCAAAGGTTCCTACCTCCACCAGAAACACACACACGTCTGCAAGTGAAAATGATTTACAAACAGCACCCACGCTTCCCACCCAGGAGAGCAAGAGCAATTCATTGATGAGAAAGCGGGCTCATGAGCTGGAGAAAAATATTCAAACCCCTGCTTTGCAGTGCACTTACATGATCCTTAGAAAATCAATCCCTCTGTTCCCCAGCCTCTGCCTGCAAAACGGGGTGTGCACTGCCCTGTCTCTTTAGATCCCTGTGAGTGGCACTGAAGATGTGCACTTCAAAAGGATTATTGTCGATAGGTGTCACTGGGTGGAGGAACAGCTGTCGATCAAATTATTTTAGAAACGTTCATAAAGGAAGCTCCCTGAAATTTTCAGTGGATTTATTGGCTTTACCACACTGGTGGAAGAAGGAATATTAGAAACAGCATCTATTCAATT
>VYZQ01045012.1:48768-69004 GCA_013400655.1 Mystacornis crossleyi
TACATTTTCCTGACAAAGATATATCTGACACCTGAGAGCTACCAGCTCCAAGAAAGGCATATTGAAAAATTACCAAGACAGAATTAGGAGGAAGGATGCACCTGGTCTTCCAGGTGTAGCAGATTCACAGAAAACATCCCATCACACCCCAGCCTTTCACAAGGAGGATCCTGATTTTGTGACATATGTAAGGCTGAGGAGCCACACAGTCTGGTGTGCCAAGACATCTGATTAGTTTCAGAAGGTGAAAAGATATAGATAGAAGGGAAAAAAGGGGGGGAGATGGGGAAACCAAACCAAAAGCAACACCCAAAAAAATACTCTACATTTTAATTTATGTTTTTTTCCTCCAAAATTAACTTTAATCTTTGTCAGTAAGTTGTCCTTTTGGGGAATCGGGGGTGGAGGGATGTTTCTAGAGTAGATTTTAAAACTTTGCTTTTTGGCATTCTCAGTGGGGTTTTTTTCAGCTGCTGGATACCATCAGGAACAGCTGCTCCCAGCCACAGTGCACTTACTGCTGCCAGACTGCACGCTGAGAGCTGGAAATCTACTGTAAAAGAGGAGGATTGTGGAGACTAAACCTCCACAGACTACTTTTAAGGCTGATTTAGAATTCTAGAGGTTAAAAATTCAATTCCAGTTTTTATTGGAATTTTGACTTCTATGTTTGATTACATGGTAGACCTTTAATCTCAAGAGGAGAGGTTGCCCTGTGCAACTTGTCTCTATTTGGTATTTACACGTGCAATGGGTAAAACAACATGGCAGCACGAATCCTGCAAAATTTTGCAAATAATGGGACTTTTCAGTTGAAGTTTTCATACCTGTTTACATCCTTGTGTACATTTAGGAAAGCATGATGGAAAATGTGATTTATTGCAAATGTGTGCATGTTGTTGAAATACAGTTATCCAATAGTAAGAAGCTTTGAAACTCTGATATTCTGCAGATGCTGAATTTTCTTCCTAACTGGTCTTTTAAAAAGATTTCACTTCACAAAAATTAAGTGTCTCACTTCACTGAGTCTTTTCAATAATTTAAGCAGTATAAGAAGTTCATTATACAAGGTAGTTCACAAATGTTTAAAAGCTTAATTCTCTAGATTATGACTTCTGACAGGCTATATTTATAAATTCAGCTAATGTATCCCTACAGAGAAATGTTATGCCTCAGAATAGAAAGTCTTTTGCAGGCAGCAGCTGGAGACAATATTTTCTTACCACGTGCAGTGCATGGAGATGCAGAGCTATAGGATTACTGCAGGGCTTATTTGTGCAATATAGTTCTGGAATTTAGGACAATCAGTTTTCACTGTTTACTGCCAATCTGAACTTTCTCAGAGTGGAAGTTCAGGTTCATTTGTAGTCCAGAAACTGCCAAAGACTGGACACAGGATGTTTTTGAGCTTTAGCAAATCACAGCAATGCTTCTATTGAAAATGAGCTGATAGGAGAACTTGCAAAGGCACCTTTAACCGTTTTAATTCTTGGATGGTTGTGAACAAACACCATCCCTCCTCCCTTGTGACAAGGTCCTGATGGAGCACAACTCCATATACTCTCATATGTCTGATAAGACTGTCAAACATAGGAGATCTACCTCCCTGAAAATACGAAAATACAAAATTACAATTAAAAATAACAGAAGAAAGACTACAAAAGACAACACATGGACTGGGAGACAAAATATAAATTGCACAAGCATATGTCAATTTCCTGTCCGCTTCACTAAAATTATTAGTTATTAAAAATACATTCTTACAAAAGAGATCATAGCAGGGAAACAGAGGCAGATGCAACTACACACAGAACAAGTCCAAAGCCAGCCAGTTCTATTTCACCTTCCCTCAAAGTGAGTACACAGGGCAGGTTGGAAGTGTGAGGTGCTAAGTCAGAGCAATGTGCTGTGCCAGTATTTCTGTATCCCAGGTGCTGTGAGACTGCTCTAACTCGAGTGGAATTCTGAAATCCACAGGTTTCAATCATTACCCGAGAATGTAAATAGAAGTGAAAGTGCACTGCCATGATGGATTCTTTATAACACAGCTACATCTGCCCACCTTCACTTGTAGATTCTTGATTGCTCCCAATGTCTTTCAAGCTATCTATGCTGCAAGTTCTATGCCAGACTCTTTCAGAAGTTTAGACTGTCAAAGTCCAAACTTTGAGAGAGAACTGGTTTTTATTCTGTCGGAGCCTTTAATCACACACATTGAGAACAGCCCTGCAGAAAAGGACTTGGGAGTGCTGGGAATTCTTTGCCCAGAGGGTGGTGAAACAGCAGCACAGGCTGCCTGGAGGAGCTGTGAGTGCCCCATCCTTGCAAGTGTTGAAGGCCAGATTGGATGAGGCCCTGGGTAACCTGATCTAGTGGGTGGCATACCGGCTCATGGCAGAAGGGTTGGAACTAGATAAGCCTTAAGGTCCCCTCCAACCCCAACCATTCTATGACACATGCTAAAAAATAAAGTAAAATTGTACTGCAGATATATGAGTATATAAGTAGAGAAACTTTCAGTGTGTGGTGTGTGCTTGTTATCTCACATATCAAACACCTCTGACGTGACATACTTCGTGAGGGCTGATGATCTCATTGCTCTTCTCCTTCTCTTTACTTCTGACATTTTCCATTATCTCTGTTCTCTCTTCCTCTGTCTGACATCGGCAGTTTTCACAACAGCTCCTGAAACCAGGAGACAAGTACTGCTCTGTAAGTGTACTTAATCCCTGATGGTACTTGGAACAGGGACATGTGGTGGAACTGATAATAGGTTTGTGAACTTCATTAACAACTCTATTTTTTTAAACCTGTACAAAGAACAACTGATGAGGAGTATTTACCACCCAGGAGCTCTGGCTTGCTGCAGCTGTGTGCACTGATTGGAGCTACCTCCAGGCTCTCCCAGTCCTAAATATTCCAGATGTTTCATAGTCATATTTCTCCATCATTTACAATACGATTATGAGCTTCATTTGCCCCTGGGAACCAAGCAAAGCCTAAAGTTGGGATTTTCAGTCACACATGGGTTTGTGCTGACTGAATACAAACTTTAGGCTGCTTTTCAGTGTTTATTTCTAATGGATTCTGAATGCTTCCACTAATTCAGGAACTCAACTGATTAAAACAAGAGAAGGAGGACTTATTTTGCTAAATGTAATTCCTGCTTAGGGGATTTACTGAGCACCCCTTATAGCTGGAGGAGGCAATGGGATTGGGAGCGTTTAATGTCTTACAGCCTCAAGACACAACTGCTGTCTAAATGCCTCCAGGTAAATGCTCTGAGGGCAGATGACAGGGCTGGCCTGTGTCACATCCCTCTCTGCAGATAGGGAATTATATTTAGGGTTTAAATGTATGAGATTTAGTCCTTATACACGTCAAAGTAGGCAGTTACATATTAGACAAGCTTTTATCTTTATACGAGAGTCACATGTAACCACAATTACAATCCAGGGTATAGTTTCTGGGTTTGTAATTGCGTTACTCAGACTTAGGAAATGCTTACAGAACACACCATACCCACGTTCTCAGGGGCTTGTAATACGGCAGGACCAGCTGTAGATGGGCAGCTGTATAAAACCTCACAATAGGAGAATCTGTAATTTTTAAACTGGCTTCTAGCCATTTTGATAATTGCTAGTTAATAACTGAACTGCTGGAGAACAACAGCTACTGTTTTGGATTTCTGTGAGCAAAAACTGTATTATTTTTCTATAGCTTATTTTACAGCATAATTTCCCAGCATCCCAGATGAGACAAAGAATTTCTATGATGCTCGTGGTTCTTCACTCTCATTTCAACCATTTTATATATGAAAGTAGAAGACTACTGACAAAATTCTTGCAAGAAGTACAGTCTAATCTTTAATTTCACATTAACAGCCAAAATTAGTTTAAAAAATAAAAGATGGTGGAAAAATATTTTCTCTTTAAAGTGGTGAGGGACAGCTGTGCTTATTCATTACTCTTTGTGCCACATTCCCTGATATCTTTCAGTCTGTCTTTCACACTGGAATCCTCTTAGCCATATGTTGCTATATAGGCCTCTGGCCTTCACAATTCTGCACAACTTTTAAGAAGTTAATGCTCCTTTATAGATGTGTTTCCTCACATCTATCCCCCACCAGGACCCCAGGGAGAAAAATATCAGGCTCTCAAAAGTTGTTCTGTTCTACTGTAGAGATGACAACTACATTGCAAAGATTTCTCATCGAGCTCTGAACATTGCCATAAAATTCAGAAACTCCTTTACATCCCTCTAGTCCTGCTGGTTTTATTCCACTTGCTGCCAACATTAGGTAGTTTTTACAAAATGAACCACTGAGAAAGGAAGTACAATTTTTTTCCTTTGGAATTAATCCGTAGAAGCAGCAAGCCAAACAAAAGAAGAAAGATGCATCCAATGCAGCAAACACTGGAGTAGCATTATTTTTTAAAAAAGCCAAGAAACCAAGTCCTTTTGGTTGAATATATATAAGTTGGTTTTAAATCTCCATATTTCTTTTCACTGAGAGGGATTGTTCAGCATGACTGAGAGTTGCATGCAATTTTAATAAACATTCAATGTACATAGATTTTTCAGGAAAAATACAGCACTTACTAGGTTTATAGCATCCCCAGCTTTTGGTGACAGTCTTATCTGGAAAATATTTTGAGGTATGAGTTCCAAATGTTCAGGTACTGGTTTCTTTCTGAGCTATATATTTTTCTGTCACCTCTGTAACAGGAAGACTTGGACTTAGTAAAATACCCCATTTGATTCAAAGCTAACTACTTTCATAATTTTGCATTGCATCGATAGTCACTTTAGTTGTGGGTCAAAGAAACAATTTTTAATTGTGATTTTTCCAGTCAGCCTGTGAGCCACTCACATGCCAGAACAGACAGATGCAGTCTGGATAGGAACATTTACAAGGGTATTGTCATAGCCTTTATACTGGTGCTCGTGCCAAATGAGCAGAAGTTCCAGCAGTTCTCCCTCTATATTTATGTTTCAACACTGCTTTATTCAGATCATCTTGTAAGGTGATCATTATTCCAGACCATTCTCATATATTTTTCTAAATAATGATATTAATCAATAATAAACATGGTAGGAGAAATGTCAACACTGTACAATAGCTACTGCAACAGGATATGTGTCCCTAAGAGGCCACAGCTGAGATTTATTGGTCTGCAGTGTAACTCCAACTCAGCAGTTTCAATGCAGAGCATTTCCCATCCCACTACACAAAGAGTACCTATTGTTTCTAGGTATAATACTCTGTGTAAAAACAGAATAGACGGCAATACACATCAGGGCAAACCTCCTGGTAGTCACAAAGTGAAACAGAAATACCTAATTTTAGTTCTGTAACAGCATTTCTGACTCACTGAACATGTAATTCTCAGAGGATGAATTTCAAGTGTGGATAGATTTATTGCAGAGTAAAATTAAGGATCAAAAACTGTCCTTCATTGCTATTTTATAGATTATTTCCTAGGAGGATTTATAGAAATCGTACTTGAAGCAGACAGCAAGTGATTATCTGGAGTTCGACTACCACACTGAATAGAACACTACTGTGATAGCAGGTGCTCTGCTGCCTTTTGGGCTGCACTGTAAAGAGTAGAAAAGTAGCAGCAAAAAAAAGAGGACGTCCAGCAGAGAATCCTAAGGACACTGAAGGGAGATGCAAACTGAAAATTCATGAAATGCTCTCAGCACAACATCACACCTGCCCTGAAGTGTGAACCCAGGAGAAGAAAGGTAGCAGTTTCCCAAAATAGAACATTTCCCTCCAGGTCAGTTGAGATCCTTTCTCCAGGCTGCTGAAACCCCTGCCCGTGGGAGTATTCAGCACCATCTACTCCCGGTGGAGAAGCGAAGTGCTGACACGTTGATGTGAACAGCAGAATGTTTTTGGGGATGTATCTCATGAGGAAGTTGGAAGGAGCAAATCAGTGTCTCAAGGGGAGCTTGGTTTTCTCCAAGCTGAAAGGTCAGAGAGTCGGCAAAGATGCTCCTCTGACTTAAGTGCAGCACTAGACCACTTCACAAACAGAAATATAAAAATTCCACAGAATTTTATATATTTATATGTGTCTTAGAGGACATTCCCTGCAAGATACAAGTGATGTACAAAACAAAGAAAGACTTTTTATATCTGTTATACATGAGGTCAGCTAAGGTGAGCACAAGTCATGTCATAACCTCAAAAGCTGGAATTACTAAGAATTCCTTATCACATGGTATCACATAGCCCAGAAATTTAAAGCCACTTTCTTAATGGTACAAAAAAACCTTGGAAAGAAAGTCCTCCTTCTCTTGGCTCCTGCAGTATTTGTAACAATTTAAAATGCCATCTATAATTTGCTGATCTGGTGATATCTGTAATACTCCTCATTAGAGTTAAATGGCTAACTTGATATAGTCATAAACAAGTCATGCTTGGTAATAGGAGTTCTAAATCAGGCAGCTACAAGACAAACAAAAGACCATCTTTTGTTTTTGATCCGTCTTGTGCACAGAAAACCAATCGTGCATAGAGCCTTTGGGTCATAAATAAACCACGAGAATTCTGACTGAAATTTCAAATTTAGTCACAAAATGCAAGCACTTGATGCATTCATTCTATGTGTCTCTTGTCTACAATTTCTCTCAAAAAGCTCACATTTGCACAGAAGACAATGCCTTGTTTTAATTAACAATTCATTTCCAGCTATCTTTATGTATGGAACGTGCATATTTTTACATTTGTAAGCTGATATTTAAGAGAGTTTCTAAAGGCTTGCAGCCTCTGGTAATGTCAGAATATTTATGGAGTGCAAAAAAATATATTCAAAAGCTTGTATATGGAAATAACACACAGTTAAACTATATTGTCACAGACTATAGAGAAATAAAAGGTCAGAATTTGACAAAAACACCAACACCAAAAAAAACCCTTTGGAGAAAATAGAAACAGCCTCAGCAGGTGTATGAGGAGTTATTCCTCTACTTTTCAGAGAACAGGAGCATGAAAAGAGATGGGCTTTTTTCAACATGTCCAAGATAACACAGTAACATTTGAAAGGAGATGATCTTTCATGTACTAAGATACAAGTTCTCGGTCTACCATAGCCAAACTCCCTTCAACCACTGGCACTCTTACTGACCAAAAAACTTATTCTATTGATGAAATGAGGCAAAATGTGCAGAAAAACTCAAGTGTAGCTGATGAGTGGACAGTGCAATTCAGAAAGGAGTGTGTGAAAATTACTCTAAGCTATCCTTTCCACTTCACTGACCAGGAATCAGCTGCTTGAATTTTTTTTGGCTGCCAATGACTCCGCAGGCACTTCATGTTAAGGTGTGAAGAGGAGGAGGAAAAAAAAATCCTGGTCTTGCTGTGGACGCTCTCGGTTCAGCTTTTAGATCAACCACAGCTCGGCAGGGTTTCAAACAAGGCCACCTTGTGACCCAGGTGACACCGTCCCTCCCTTCCAGGGAAGTGCCGGTATTTTCCTATCCTACCGGGTGACTGACATGGTTACAGGTAATTCTTCCTCCCTCTGACCAGGCAGTGCCTGCACCACGCCAGTACCACAGGCTGCCTCACTCTTGGAAATTCTCATTCCCTCGTCTCTGCCGGATGCTCTCTGGCACTGATCTCTTGGGACAAAGACACAAATTTCTCACTTCGCTTTCCGACTCATGAGCACCTCCCCATAGGAAGGAGTGATTCGATTCACACTCTTCATGAATATGCAGATCTAATTAGCCAATAAGCGTGTTTCTTGGAGCCCGAGATTCTGGCAGTTGCTCTGGTGTGTTATCCTACCTCAGTAACTCCCCTGTAGCAAACCTGGAGTCGAAGCACATGTCACCGGGCCTCTCACTGCTATCACCATCTGCGGCAGCTTCTTCTATTCCTCAATTATGCTCGTGCTCTCTGGGGTGAAAAAAACCTTCCAGTTCTTGACAGTCTAAGCATATGCCTGTGTATTTATTCAAGTAATTTTTAACGGTCTGAGTTGACAATGACATCTTTCATATAATTTCACTGGGGTTTCATTAATATGAAGTGTCTCACACTTAATGGGAAAGAGTGAAATTAGGATAAAACTTCCTTACTTACAAGATTTTCAGAGCGAAATGAAGCAGCAGAGTCTTTCAGTGAATACAAAATTCAGAGTGCTGACTGATAGACTGATTCCAGTCAATCATAGCACTGTCACCAGAGAAGATATCTAAGGCCACTCTCTGTTACTAAATACAAAAAGAGACAGGATAGCAAATTACTGCGGCACTACAACAGCAAAACTTTCCCTGTGCTGGCTCAGTTGCTCTCCTCAGGGAATAGAAAACAAAGAGCTATATATGAATATATTTGATACGTATACATATGTTTGAGACTCCACGACTTTTCCTCTGCACCTAGGCTAACACCCACCTCACCCACCCTGGGGTGCCAGAAATACCCAAGCCCTCTCCAGGTATTTGTCAGCCACATCCTGGGCTAGTCCTTGGCACAAGTGGCCAACATGAGTGAGCTGCTGCACCCCTTTCCCTCAGCTACTAGCCTGCCAATTCTCTGATAAAAAGCACATTTACTGAGGCTGCCTGCAAGCCATTTGGAAAATGGTTAACTCATCCCTGCTCTTTCACTTGATCAAGATCGATTTTGATGTTCAAGAACAGTCTGTGGTAAATGAATGTGTTCTTGTGGAAGGAGACACCAGCAGAGTATAGCACTGCACTGCACAATTGAGACAGATTTATTTTTTTTATGGAACCTCTGAGGAGAAATATTTCTGACAATAGCTGTCACGCTATTGTCAGGCCGCTTAACCTCCACAGCCTTTGGTTACTGTGCCCTGGAGTGTGGGGGAGATTTAGTTTGGCTTTAACTGCACAGGACAGACTGGTGCTAAATTTGACATCCCAGCTGAAGAGGCACAATCCATTAACTGGAGCAATTGTACATCCAAGGGGTTTTCCTATCTACCAGAAGCCAGTTTTGAAATACAAGTATCATCATTTACATCCCAAGAAAATAATCTCTATGGAAGCTTCTTGAAAAATGTAACTGATGATTTAGCAAATTTTTTGCATATGAAATCTTAATTAAGAAGTTTTGAGAATTAAGAATTTCTCTGTAAGAGCCATTTGCTCTTACCAGGTGCTTTTACTACTTGGTCACAGATATCATGCTGTAGATACCCACAGAGTTTTTATTAAACAAAATTGCTACACTACCAGCCAAACTAAGCTGCTGTAAAAAGTGTGGACTCACCAGCTTTTTAATTGCACTGCAGACATCCTCAAACTGGTAGTTACCAACTGAATTTTGTGATTCTGTTGAATTACAGAAACAAAACCAGAGAACTTGACTCCCTAATGAGGAACCTGCCAATCTAAGCAAAAGTGCACTGCAAAACACTGTGCACTTTATAAACATTATACGCTCTTAAAGCATACATTTAAAAAGTATGTATAAAGTGAGTAAATAAGTACATAATTTTCTTTTTTTTCTTCAATAGATGCTTCTTACTTTATAAAGTAAAGTATGAAAAAGTAAATAAAATGGGTAAAATTTTCAACAGGAGAGGGTGAATGCCTATTCAAGCAGAACAGTACAGAGAATATCTGATATTAGTGATGTGCTGGCTATCAAAAATAGAGTTTTTGCTTTCAGCTCCTTGTCAAACAGGCCAAGTGCTAATCACTGTCATTGATATAAAAATGAAACTAAATCCACTGAAGCAAAAAAGAGTACAGAACACTTGCAAATACAAAAGAGCCAATTTATACAAATGTAACTGATGTAGCCCATTATGCTAAAAATTATCTTAAACAGTAAAGATAGGACACCAGGCCAGATGGATTCTGAGCAATCACTCTAATGGAAGGTGTCCCTGCCCATGGCAGGGGGTTGTAACTACATGGTCTTTAAGATCCCTTCCAACTCATATCATCCTATGATTCTTTGCTAAGAATGAGCTTTGAGTTGTCCAAGGCAGCTGAGCTTCTGATTAGGTCTAGAAGTAATTATCTACTAATGCATCTACTTTTTTNAAAATGGGTAAAATTTTCAACAGGAGAGGGTGAATGCCTATTCAAGCAGAACAGTACAGAGAATATCTGATATTAGTGATGTGCTGGCTATCAAAAATAGAGTTTTTGCTTTCAGCTCCTTGTCAAACAGGCCAAGTGCTAATCACTGTCATTGATATAAAAATGAAACTAAATCCACTGAAGCAAAAAAGAGTACAGAACACTTGCAAATACAAAAGAGACAATTTATACAAATGTAACTGATGTAGCCCATTATGCTAAAAATTATCTTAAACAGTAAAGATAGGACACCAGGCCAGATGGATTCTGAGCAATCACTCTAATGGAAGGTGTCCCTGCCCATGGCAGGGGGTTGTAACTACATGGTCTTTAAGATCCCTTCCAACTCATATCATCCTATGATTCTTTGCTAAGAATGAGCTTTGAGTTGTCCAAGGCAGCTGAGCTTCTGATTAGGTCTAGAAGTAATTATCTACTAATGCATCTACTTTTTTTTTCATTTTCATGTTTGTAATTACAATGTATTTGCAATATTAGAGTAGAAAAGTCCATTCTCCACACTCACAGTACACGTCAGAGAATTAGGAACATCTTTTAAGAGCACATTCATAATACCTCAATTTTAAGAATTTCTCCCTGAAGGCTTCCAAACTGTGTAAATGAAGGGACAGTAGCATAATCCTCTCTAAATGGGTTTATATGATGCTGCTAATGCTGCTTTTATGTGATGCTGTTAATACTGCTTTTGGAGCATTAATATACTTTAGTACCTCAGATGAGGTCGTTCTGAAGCTGGAAGTGCGTGCAGAGGCCATGTCTAGGTCAGGGACATGAAGTTATTTTGCAACCACACTGTTATTCCAGTTCCTCATCTACTATTGCCATTGTCTGATAAGTGACAGTCTATTCTTTTGGGGGATTAAAAATAAGGGGGTGAACGTACTCTACTATATGAGTTAGAGTTTTATTCGGGAGGTAAGTACACTCAGATTCTGAGCCCTTTGTTGCAAAGAACACGCAGCACAAGTGACTCAAAATGAATTTTGGGTCATGGATACAGCATAAAGACCATTTATGACCAAATTGCTAGAAGAGTTCTACTTTGATACCACTCACTCTAGGTGAATAGAAAGGACTCAAACCTCAAGATTGTTGCAAAAAAATTACATAATAAATTCAAGGGTATCAAGTGTTTTTATTATGATGGGAATCAAATGTTTGTATTACAGGAAGGGCTAAATTTACCCTGGCAGCATTTAGAACAGGGCTGGAGAGAACTCATATAGGTCAAGAAAATAAAATCCTAAAGGTAGATTTCAGTCATAAACTATCCTGATCTGTTGTTTTCAAACCTGCCATCCAGTATGATATGTTTTCATTATTTAATATGTACCGGTCTGATCACAGATTATGAGAAAGTAACATCAATCTGCACCAAAACAAACCCAATCACAAACCTCCAGCTACCCTTTGTTACTTTTTTGTTCCATCAATTCTCTGTCTCACCATCTTTCTATCCTTTTACATGGTAGAATCACATATATTGTTATGGTGGAATTAAATATAAACCAGCATTTCATGGTAATAAAAACTTCCATTGTTTTTAATAGCCTTTGAGTAAGGTGTTTAGCAAGCAAGCCAAAGAAAAACAAAAATCCTAAACAGAATTAATTCTTGTGTGAATATACACAAACCATGAAAGAATCTGTATGAAAACATTAAACTGAGGACATGAATTTTGATCACATAATGTTTACCCCATATTCATAGTACTCAAATCCTGAGATTTTCATTCTAATCTTCAATAAGAGTTAATAATGGTGGCAGTTCATTACAAACTGTCTTCAGTGCCCAAGCTGTCATCCTTCATAAACAAAACCAGAACAATCAAAATAAGTAATTTAACAACTAATACAATTATTAAATGGTTCTGAGATTAGGTGCCTAGTAAGAGACGTATACCAATTCATTTATTTAAATACATATCTAATTTTTCAAAACAGGATGCAGAATTTTATCTGATTCTGAAATAACAAGTCAACTGAACAGTCACCCTTATTCAACATAATTCCACCTTTGCTAAACAATACCTTCCGTAAGGACTTTCAAGAAAAAGAGTAAAACCTTGCCTATGAAAATAAGCAACTTGGAGTCTTAATCTGGTAATGTAAAACAAGAGGAAACAACAGGCAACTCTTACGTCCCTCCAACAGTTTTAATAAACATTTCTGTTGTATTCTTTAGAGGAGTGCCAGTTCCTTTCTGTGCAGAAAACCACAGTTTCAGGACTTTAAAATTATCTTAAAACTCTCACAGAATTGTATCTGTAGGATATGATCAGATTATTATGCATTCAGAGCCTTTTTCTAGCTCTGTCAGAGATTTCTTTATCTTTTAAATTGCATTTATTCCTTTGCCTGCCTTTTTCTCATTCTAAATGTCTGATAAGTGTCTGCCCAATCTAGAAAAAGTCTACACTAACAGAAATATGGGGCTAATGGGACCTGATTCCTTTTCTGGCTAGACAGGTGTACAGCTGTGAAGTGCAGGATTTAGTAATGATATCTGGAACAGGAACAACAAAGTCTGCAAACACTGGAAAAACACATGTTTCTTCTATGTTCCAGACAGGTAGAGCACAGATTATACTATTTTAACATCAGAACCTGCCTCACTTCCTTTTAAAAAGAACTTGCATCATATTCCAGACACAGTTATACTTCCAGTTGTCTTTTACACATAAAGTATCATCATACACTTTTCTGAGTCTCACTGGTCCCAAGGGAAGATGTAATAGAAGAGAGAACCAACCCATAGACTGACCTCATCCCAGATATCACCCACTTTTTTCTCTGGAATTGAAGGCAGACTGTTTCAGGGTACTTGAATATCCCCTTTTACACGAGACCAAAATACTTCTATGTTGCCACATCCACGTGCATTTTATTACTGAGAAACTTCAGTGATATGAAGACACAACAGTTAACAAACAACATCTTCTGGAAACAGCTGAATCTTCTGGGGTTTTTTCTTTTTTTCTTTAAATAAACAGGAACTTTTAAGCTATGCCATGATTCACTCATGCCGTATTTTGCTCTGGTCAACACTGCATTTGCTATATTAATATTAGTAAATTGGTGTTTTGACTCTTAGGACAGCACAACTGGGAATACAGAAACCTCTCTCACAGTGATGGGGTTAAAGGCAAAGATAATACAAAAGCTTATCCAAGCAAAATTGTCAAAAGTAAAATTCCCAAAATCTATAAACATTTGTGACAAGCATGCAAAAAGTTAAAAGCTTTGTCGCTCAAGCCATTATCTGAGGTTAAATAAGAACAGCTGTTAGCTTCACTGAGGTTATCCTACTGCTACACCTATAAAACGGTTTCTGTAAGATGGGCTCAGAAACAGATGCCTTGTAACAGCTTGCCTGTTCCAGTTAACTTGGAACAACCTTTTATATTCTGCATTTCCTACAAAGACTATCCTGTATTCCTGCTCACTCATAAGCCTCTAATTTTTCCACAAAAAATACCATCACCTCTCAGTTTATTTTCATTGCTTTTCCTAAACAGACTGCAGAGTTAGTCTGAGTTCTCTGAATGTTTCATGAAACAAAACCATAAAAATTGTGTAGCAGGAGGTGAGGAACCCCTACCACTTCAAAGAACAATAACATTTGCTGGGAGGAAATGAGGGAGCAAAATCCATCATTTACACTACATGCCTGCGGTAAACACACATTTAAACAACAGACAGCCCATTAGTCATCAATTGTTTATTTTGAAAGTGATCTGATGTCCTGGAATTTTGCTTGAACTAGTACCAGAGGAATCTCTCATTCTAATTGAGCACATGCATTATCATGGCAATACAGCAACCAATAGCAAGTAGTTCTGTTTCTATGTGCAGGTTATGTTTGGGGCTCGTGATACTGAAATCAACATAAAAGGAACTGAAATTATGGGAGAGAAAATACTTCAGTATTAATTCTATGCTGAAGACTACCAAACAAATTTAAAACTGCCAGTTGCTAAATCCAGTGATTTCACAAAATTCCTTGACACAGACTAAGCAGAGATGAAAGAAACCCTGCAGCTATTCCCTAAGATTTTTCAAGTCATATACCATTGTACAGTCAAAGGATTCACCCCTTTGTTAATGCAATTTCAAATTATTAAGAATTCAATCAAATAAGTGCTAAAAAATAGTTTCTACATATTCACAATGGTCTTATTAAAAGATGAGAATTGCAAAGAAAGAAAAGACTGCAAAATGTCTCATCCAAGCCTTCTATCACAAGGAGATATATTATATAACTTGTTCATAAAAGAATCAGAACCTTAAACAACCTCTAAGTAGTTGTCCCAGAGCCCCTTCTTCTTACCAACCCTGCTCTATATTCCCAGCTGGATTTACTATTTTCAGTTAAATCATCGTTACTGTTCCGGCATTACAGAGTGTTGTTACCTTGCTCAAAATATGCATTCCCTATGTATACTCCAAACCTTTTGACTTGAGAAAAAAAACTTATTTCATGTCCTCCTCCTCCTATTAGCCTGCAGGAATCATACTAGCTTATAGAGAATGAGTTAGATTTGACAGAATTGGTTATTACTTTCCAGTGATAATTTGGATTTAGATGTGTTAAGTATAGTAACTTGGCACTCTTGAGAGTAAAATGGGTCTTGCAGAGGTTCCACCAGGGACACTCTGGAAGCTGTCCCACTTGGCTTTGGGAATGAATCTATAGGATTCAAACTGAGACAGCTTCTCAAGGGAGCACACGTGATGCAACAGTCACCGAGAGTCAATAAACAGAAAACCTTACAGTGCCACTTCAATGCAAATGCTTCTCAAACTGGAATGCAATTTAACCACCCTATCGACATTTAAATGGATATAAGACGCAACCCAGTGAGGGTAAATGTGAATATTTATGCTGATTGCCTTTTATCAGCTTTTGTCTCTTTCTTTGCCATTTTTCTTGTATGCAGTGAAGTCTTCCTGCATTAACACTGAAATCTGTTGCTCCATCAACATAAGGATGAAAAAATGAGGAAGGCAATGAAAGAGGACTAGAACACTGTGAACTCAGTAAATTACTTCTTGGGCAAGCCTTCCTGTAGCTACTTCCTTGTCTGTAGCCAGCTCTGTCTGTATTTCATCATAATCTTGTAAGAATGAACTACTAAAAGTCACAAGTCAGAAGAGTTTGGGTAATCACTAACGGAGAGCTTGATAAGAGGTTCCAAAGGATGCAAATACAGTATCAAATATAGTATCTCAGATTCTGAAAGCTGGTCTACCCTGATGATGCTGCTTCCAGTTCAGGACTGAGAGCACGTTCACGTTTCCTCAGCACGGTCAGCTGGGCACTGCTTAAAGGAATTGTGCTCTCATTTATCATAGATATATACCTGACTTTATTAGGCTCATAATAAAAAACTCCCATGAGCTTTGATGAAAGAAAATTTTCTGCTTAAAGATGGATCTTGTGTTGGTCCATAAAACTGCCTCACTAAATGTTTTCTCATTATTTTTAATTATATATAAAATGCAAGATATAAAACCAGTAGAAAAAAGTAGAAAACTATAGATGAGAGGAACGAATTATGCAGAAAACATGAATGTAAAAACCTGCAAAGGGAAAAATTTGAAGTAATAAACAGATCCAATGTAAATCAAGAGCTCACAGTTGAATTGTGGATACTGGAACTCCCATGGAAGCATTGCATAGCTCTGTGTGCTCATTTTGAGAGGTAAAAATCCTAGGGCTGCATAATTTAAAAAAATAAAGCCAAGTTTTTCCCTTCATTTTTATTTTTAAGTTGCACAAACCAGGAAGATTTGTGGAGCATAAAGCCATTTTGAATAGGCTGCTTAGCTGGTACTCTAATACATCAGCTGCTGGGGGATCTGGAGAGCAGCCAAGCCTCCGAAATTCAACACGTTCAGCAGCTCTCCCTGTTCTTTTTCCCAGAACAGGAGGACAACAGCTACTAAAACTCAGAGTTCTCACTAATGCATCTTTCATAAAGTCTGCTTTACAAAGCCCCTGCCAACCTATTAAAGATATTTAAAGAGGAGATTGGTACTTCAAGCTGTCCTGAAGTGGTGGGTTTTGTTGTTACTTTGTTTTTAAATACTTCGGTTCAATAGCCCAGTGGGAAAGTTCAGGACACCTGACCATATTTTTTGGCATTATGTTCCCAAATACAGTGAGATGTTACTCTGTTTCTCCTCAGCTAGAAGGGGAGATGCCCATGAAACCAGAAATCCTGTCATACCTGTACCAGCACTGTCTGAAGATCAATTTTTTATCTATCAAACTCCTTTAAAGGGAAGCTGTCTTAAAACTTCTATTTTACAGAAGCTTAAATTTAAACATGCCTGTGTTGAGATGATTTCCCATAGCTCAGTGAAGAGCGATGCATTGTAGTGTGTCAATTAAAGCTGAAACAGCTCAGTAGGAGCTTTAGAAAATAAATGGAAGAGCACAGGTCTGTGTAAGGAATACTTTCTCCATGTATGCATATTAAAAAGAAAAGAAAGATCTGATCGCTCCATGTCTTTCTGCTCTCTTTCTCTCAAGAACAGGTGCTATAAATATTCCTGAAAAGTGAATTTGGGACTCAAGTACTGTGGAGGTCACCCCCTGCTTAAATATTTGTCAAAAGCAAACTTCTTATGAAATGGTTTTAGATAAAATCTTATTGCATAGATGAAAACAAAGAATTTCTGCAATTAATCATTATAGGTTAAATACTGTTGTCAAAATGTTAAACATTTACAAAGCACTGGCTGTTGGCTTTTCATATGCAAGAAAAAATTTGCAAATCGCTGTAATGAAGAAAATAATTACAGAATTATGTAGTATTGCACTAAATAGTAATGTGTCAAGTGTGACCATGTGCTCATTCTGATCTGCCCATCAGGACCTTCAGGTGATCAGTTGGTCCCAAGTACTTAAAGATTTATTATATATAAGCATGGTTACAAAGCTATATGCATCACTTATTAAAAAAAAATCAATTTTATGCTGCCCTAGAAATTTACATCAATATGGTCTTACAGTAATTTAATTAAATACTCATTATTAAGTACCACATCTAAATAGTGTGACTTGTACAAAATTTAATTTGGAACTATTCCGAAACAGCAGCAGAAAAAGATATTTCCCTATAAAATCCTACTAATTCAGCATACTCCTATGAAAATGTGTATTACTATCCATTATCTGATCCCAAAGGATAAGCCTAGAGAAATTGTTATCAAGTTTTGAACCCAATACTATTATAAATATTTAGCATCAGGAAAATACTCTGAACTCTACTCCTTATTTTGCTTTGGAGACATTACCTAAAGGAGCAATTGCATTTTTTTAACGTATCAGATAATGAAATACTGGCACATTTCTCATTTTTTCTCAAAGCCATATGTTCCATTTAAATAAGTAATACATTTTTTCCTTCATCAATTCATGGTTGTCATTATTTGTACACGGGTTGTCATGTTCTACATCACAAATGTTTCCATTTCTATATTGCAAACAAATAGGGAATGATGAAGTTTATTTACTAAATTGTTAAACTCTGGTTTACGTGAGAAAGTAACTTACCTGCAAACCTCCACTACCAACAAACTCTTCATTTTTAAGTCCTGGCAAGTGTAAATTAGCTGTTACAGAATTACAGGATTTGAGCAATAAACTGCTGTACCAGCTAAATTTATATAGCACTTTGACTTGCTAAGAAACAACACTTAGTATTGAAGGAGGCCAAGTAAATAGCACCTTAAAAAAATAATAATTCTTCGATGGCTATTGTAATAAATGTGCTGGAGATTTTCATTTCAGCTGCAGTTTACAACAGTAACAAGGTTATCCTGACTGTAGAAAAACTGGTTTTATTTCTCTCCAATTCTTTGGCCTAATTGCTTCATAGGCAAGTATTGGCTACATAGTGTTCACTACAGGGAAGAGAGACCAAAATTTTCAAGCTTACCTACTTTGCACAGGACAACAATATTAATTTCTAGTCAACAGAATAAAAAGCTGCATTTTCCAGAGAGTTACTCGCCTGTGTACCTCTCCAACAGAATCTGACACTTTAAGCTATTCCACTGTATTGGCTTTCTCTTGGGTATCCAGGAAATTGCTACCAACTTCTAGTTTCAAAATGTTTTACATACCATAGGCTGAGCAGCCAGAAATGTCAACCTGACTTACACACAGTCTTTCAGAAAAGCTAAAGATCTATCTTTAAAAAAAGGTAGCATCAAATTCCTTGCTTTGCCTAGCAAATACACAGAGTCTGCTCGTTAAAAATAGCACAGAGGTATCCTTTGGGTTGCTTTTCTCCATTGTAGCATGGCCACTTTAAACTGGTGAGACTGATTTCATATTTGGTGTCAGCAACTCCCAGGGCTTTGCAGCTACGTGTGCGCAGGATGAACAGCAGGCACTAATATGAGTATCATGACTCTTTTCAGGCAGTAGGTGAAACCTTGAAGAAAAAGTGGCTCTGTCTTCAAAAAAGTGACCTGACCTTTGCTTTGGTGGGTTTTTACTCTGCAAGAAATAAAAAGCACTGCATGCTTTCCAATGCATCCTTCCCAGCTGATAAACAATTTTGTTCTAGCACTCAGCACAAAAGGACTACATTTTATAAAGACCAATAGCATGCTATTAGTGCTAGCTAATGATAGCTCATGTGTCATACTGGAAACAAGCTTCATAGACCTGGAATATGTCATGTGAACCATGAACAAACACATAATTGGCCCAGAACCTTTGATATGCTTACCAATTAAACGTAATTCTCATTGAATTTAGTATATTTAATTTTACGATGACTTTTGCAGTTCTTTGGATATCAAAGGCATCACAAATCCAGCATGCTTATCATTTATGACACTTCTGCTCTGAGAATTTCTTGCAGCATGCAAAGAACTCTCTGTAGGGTATCTGTGATGTGTTGCACAAGCAAGCTAAACTAATATTGACTTGACCAGTAATAAAATCTGTTTAGAACCTGCAATATTATGTAATGGTTTTACCTGCAATTGATGAAATGTTCCTGAAACAACCTGTAGTTCAGTATAAGCAATAGTGGGGGGTTACTTTACACATAATATACTGCTAGAGAAGGTAATTCTTGTATATGATGTCTTAGTAAAGAACCCCTTCTGTTAATAGACTTTTAAGGATTTAAATATATTTAAGTCCAGTGTAAAATACTTCTTTTATGGAGCCAGATCCTGCAGTCTTTGCACAGCTAAAACTTTCATGGAAATCAATGGGAGCTTTTAAAGTATAATAATAAGGACCTGCCCAGGGTCACTGGCATAACACAGTTCTGCTGCCATGCTTTATGTGTAAGCTGCAGCCTTCTCTGTCACTTGCCAGAGGTAGAGATCTAAATAAGACCAAAGATCAAGATACGGAAACCCGTGTGAATTCAAGATGATAAAGACCCTCATTAAATAAAAAGAATGTCATAAAACAGCATGGCACATAATGTTGGTGCACTTTTTGTTTGGCTAATGTTTCTAAAATAATGTTAAGATATCTTAACTTTGCCCAGAATATTTACAATATATTAAGTGAATTTTAAGAAAAGTGAAGTTTAAAAAAAAATCCTTACAGTAAGTTCAACAACAATGATCATTTTGGGGAGAGCTGTAGCAATGCCTACGATGGCAGAATTTGGCTCCGTATGTTCTGTTAGCAAAAATCCAGACTGTTTATATGATGTAAATTGCTTTTTAAAATGTTACTAGAGCTATAAACTCAGTGGGTCCAGATCATACATTCAGATTTCAGGGAGAGT
This sequence comes from Mystacornis crossleyi, assembly GCA_013400655.1. Classification (NCBI taxonomy): domain Eukaryota; kingdom Metazoa; phylum Chordata; class Aves; order Passeriformes; family Timaliidae; genus Mystacornis; species Mystacornis crossleyi. Next base: position 68,645 of record VYZQ01045012.1, read on the forward strand.
TTGCCTCAGTGAACAACAAGGAGCTGTGCTTTATTTGAAAACTCTGCATGATGCTATTTTAAAGAAAAAGAACCCAAAAATACACAAACAGCTATTTTGGATATAAACTTTTGGATAAATAAAATTAAATCAAGGGGCTGATCCTTCAATCCTTGCTACTCTGGGGATCCTATCCCCCAGAAGGCTGGCACCGGGGAAACTTCCAGCAGGCCTCGGCCCAGCAGGAAAATGCCGGATTCCTGTTGACTTCATTGGGGCAACTCTAACGAGCCACCAGACCACGGCTAGACCCCAACTGCCTCCTTAACCATTGGGTTGATGGACCATTTGTTATATCACTATTATTATTATTACTATTAC
>VYZQ01045013.1:7035-17448 GCA_013400655.1 Mystacornis crossleyi
GGGAGCTGGGGTTGTTTAGCCTGGAGAAAAGGAGACTCAGAGGTGACCTTATCACTCTCTACAACTTCCTGAAGGGTAGTTATAGTCAAGTGAGGGTTGGTCTCTTTCTCCAGGCAGCAACTGACAGAAAAAGAGGACACTGTCTTAAGCTGCATCAAGGGAAATACAGGTTGGATATTAGGAAAAAGTTTTTCACAGAAAGAGTGATAAAATACTGTAATGGTCTGCCCGGGGAGGTGGTGGAGTCACCATCCCTGGATGTGTTTAAAAAAAGACTGGATGTGGCACTCAGTTCCATGATCTAATTGAGATGTTACGGCATAGGTTGGACTCGATAATCTTGAAGGTATCTTCCAACCTAGACATTCTGTGAATCTGTACTGAAAATGGTTTGATGAATGACAGTAAACAGAGGCATATTGTTGCTGGTACAGTCCATGTGTGTCAGTGGGGAAGTATCTGAAGGTAGCATTTTCTCCTTCCATACATTACAGAGGGAAGGTGTCTCTCTGTGTGTGTAATTCAAGCACAGAGCACCAGGAGCAACCTCTGGATGTTTCACTTCCAGAATAAGTACCTGTTCAAATTAGCTTATATTCTGAACAATTAATAGATGACTTTCACTACCTTTTAGGGTTTGTACTTGGGATGCCATTACTTCTAGCAAGTGTTCATCTTCTGTCCCTCAGATGCATGATGTCATGCATCTGAGGGAGATGACTAAATTTTTCCTCATCCCCCTGCTGCATTTTGATGTCATCAACAAGGCAGTATAATTAGCTAACTTGCATTAATGTACTGGTTATGCTGTGAATTAGAGCACAATGGAGAGTGAAAGGTAGCCTCAAGTCCTCCACAATACCAGGAGAACAGATGCACTCAGGGAATGTACTGCAATGCAGGGTAGCAGCTTGTCAGAAAGACTTTAGACAATATTGCCTTAAAAAAAAAAAAAAAGAAAGAAAAAAAGGAAGAAAAATGGGAGCATGTCAGGGCTGATCCAGATTTTCATAGATGTTTTGCATAGTTTCAACATTCACTGGATAATCATCTGAATACTAAGAGATGATACCACAGGGCTCAATTGAAGTATAGTATTGGAATAAAGTGTTTGGGGTGTTTTTTTACATAATTACCTGCCTTCAAAACTGAGATCACAGCTATGTAAAACATACGGTGGAATTTCTAGTTTGCTTTAAAGGTCAGGAGATCAGTTAAAAAATCCTTTCAGGCTTTTCATTATCCAAGTAGAAAATATATCAAATATTGATGAACTTCCTGAAACATTCTGATCTGTCATTACATCATTTTAATTAAAAAAAACCCTGCTCTAAAAATAAATGTATATATTTATATTGGCTACACTTAAAACTGTTCTCATGCAGCTTTTTGCTATCATTCTTACTAACAAATACTATTTGTGTCTTCCTGTATCACTTAAATTAAGCTTTGGTGAAGGTCTAATTCTTCAAAATTCTTACTGCTCTTTCCATGCATAAAATTCAAGTATTTTTGCAGTTCCCAAATGCAAAACTCCATTGCTGTTATATGACACACATCTTCATTCAGAGGCAAATTACTTTTTTTCTTTCCTGAAGTGAAAAAGGAGTGAGAGAGCAGAATAGTAGCTGAGTCTTTGCCTGTTTCCTTAAGTAAGTGAGTCTCTTGTCCTCTGTATGTGTGACAGTTTGACATATGAGGTGATGACTAATTTTGCAAAACTTAAGAGTATGACTTGGAAAGGAAGAACTGGCTGAAAGATGTTGTGAAAGTTGTTTGAAATTCTACAATACATATTCATTGCAAAGATGCTTACATACCTGCAAGTATTTGCATTCCTTTCTCTGCTACTTAAAAAGCCAGTGGAGGATATATAGTACTAGATGTTCAAGTGTTAACCTTTCAGCCTTTAAATGTCTTCATCATGAGCTTATTATGTTTTCTTAACCATGACACTATATTTTTTTTCCTGAGCATCTGTCTAATATAACTGGGCAGTGATTTATAGTTCAAAGTAGGGAAGCAGAAGAAGATTGAAGGTTGTCCCTCAGTAACTAAATACAGACTGCATGTGCAAGGAAAAATGAAAAACTTGATTATTTTCCAGAAATTTTAATAATAACATCCATTTCAGGCAATATTCCCACTGAATCAGTGTGCTAAATTAATATTAAATAGATTTAAATTTTTCTTCACAACTGTATTATTCAATGCAGAAGCATATAAGCTCTTAGAAGAGCTTTTATTTGCTACTTCCTCAAGGCGTATGCTATTTGTTTTCTTTAGCTATTCATAAAACTTTAGTTTGTGGCTTTTATAAGTTTGACCCAGTAAATTCTTGAGCACTTGATAAAGCAATAGGGATCATTATAAACAATGAAAAAGAAAGAAAAGAAGGAAAAGAAAACTACATTTCCTAAATGTTTGTATAAAATAGTGTGGGATTACACCAAGCACTAGGTAAGAACCATGCAGCAGGAGTGTATGGTCTATGGGAGACTGAAATTTCGGCGAAATAAACGTATTTTAGATACAAATGGGCAGTCTTTGCTTGCCAGCTGTCTCAGCATGATCAGATTACAGAGTGGTAGAGTGGTCTCTGCAGAGCTTTCATGAGTGTTGTGAAGGAGGACGAGGCAGAGTCTTTATGGAGTTTGACAGGTAGCATTGCAGTGACACTTTTCTACAAGAACGCGTCTTGGTGCTGAGGACAGGAAGCTCTCTGCCACTTCACACTGTTGCACTGTAAATGTATTTGCTGCACTTTTTCTGGCAAAATATTGGATTTCAGAAGTCATACTGTGTGGATACAAATGTGCTGTAGCAAGAACTTTTCTTGCTTCTCTCCTGTCCCATGTGAAACTTTTGTCTCTCACAGAAGCTATCAGTAGTGTTATTGTAAACTGTGAACACCTGTGAATTGTTTATAGTATAGTAGAAAAATATTCTCACAATGGATGTTTTGGGATTTCAGCCAATCACCCCAGGGGGGTGGCTGATCTCTTGATCAATTGGGCTATGAAGAAAAAAGTCTATAAAAGAGTTGTTAAATAATTTAAAAAATCACTATTGCTGCACCATCCCTGCCTGCTGGATCTCTCTCTTCTCCCTCCTACTACTGCAGGATACAACAACAATACTGTAGCCATAAGGGTGTTCTTAAGTGTGCTAAGTCCTGCAGAGAGACTTCAACAAATCAGAGAGATGAGCAATCACCAGCCATATGGAGCTCAGCAAGTGAAAGTACCAGTTTCTGCACCTGGGATGGGGCTACCCTGGACGTACAAATCTGGGGAATGAAACGCTAGAGAGCAGCACTGTGGAAAGGGACCTGGAGGTCCTGGCTGATAGCAAATTGGACATCAGTCAACAGTGCCCTGGATGCCTGGAGGGCCAACCGTGTCCTGGAAGGCATCAGGTCCAGAATCGAAAGCCAGGCAAGGGAGGGGATTGCCTCACTCTCTCTGGGCTGGGGCAGCCTCACCTTGAGTGCTGGGGGCAGTTTGGGGCACCACAGTACAACAAAGACATCAAGCTGTCAGACAGAGAGTGTCCAAAGGAGAGCAATGAGGATGGTGAAGGGCCTCAAGGGGAAGCTGTATGAAGAGTGGCTGAGGGCACTTGGTCTGTTCAGCCTGGAGAAGAGGAGACTGAGGGGAGACCTCACTGCAGTTGCGACTTCCTTGTGAGGGGAAGAGGAGGGGCAGGCACTGGTCTCTGCTCTGTGGTGACCAGTGACAGGACTCGAGTAAATGGCCTAAAGCTGAGTCAGAGGATGTTAAGGTTAAATATCAGAAAAATGGGTTTTTCACCCAGAGGTTGTTTGGGCACTGGAGCAGGCTTCCCAGGGCAGTGGTCACAGCACCAGCCTGACAGAGTTCAAGAAGCGTTTGGACAATGCTCTCACATTGGCACAGGGTGTGACTCTTGGGGATGGCACTCTGCAGGGCCAGGAACTGGATTCAATGAGCCTTGTGAGTACCTTCCAGCTCAGGATATTTTGTGATTCTAAGATTCAGTGAGTCAATGATTCTATAATTCTCCTTTAAGCTGTTTTAGGGCATACTTTTTTAAGGTGAACTGCCTGAGTTGTGACTCCTGGTTTAGTTCCCCTAGCATACCTCTTTTCTTTGGTATCTGGAAGCAGGTGGTTTGTGCCAAGGTGTCCTCAAAGGTGACCTTTATTGCTGCATGTAGCCAGCAGGAACTTAGTGTGCACCATTATGGGACAATACACTCATAATAGTTAATCACAATATACCAATTCTATACTGTCCAAAAATCATGCCCAAATGTATTTGAGAATCACTGAACTAACATTGTTTGGAGGAGACAAGGAAGGGTTTATAGAGCACAGTGTGGGAGACCATGTGCTCCTGGGTGCAGCCACAGGATCATGATCCATGAGCAGGACATTCACCAGGGCCTTTGCAGCCCTTCTGTCTGTGCTGCTGCTTTTCCAAGTGCCGCCTGTGCTACAGTGCTCTCCAGGTTCTTTTGGAGGTGGTTCATGTGGAGCAACAGGGCTTTGCATTATTCCCAAATGGACAGAAGGAAGAAGGAGACTTTGCTTCCTGATGCTCAAGAAAGAATTTGGGCCAACAGACACTTGTAGAACTTCCCACCAAGAAAATCTGTACCTTACCAAGAGTCAAAAAAAGAGTATTTTTTATCTCAGCGCTATGTTGTAATAGTTGGAAGGATGCAATATCCATATTGTTTTAGAAGTCGTTAAGTAGATGGGTTAGTGTTTATCATGTATTTAAAAATGAGTACAATTCTGTAATTTCAGCAATGGGATTTCAGAGTAACTAAATGCAATCTAGGGGATTTTTACATCTCTCCATGTGTGTGCACAGGAGAGAGCAGTAAAACATTGACATTAAGATGAGAGGGTGGAAACTGATAGTTTATTCTCGTAAATACATACTTTTAGGGGGATGAGTAAAATGCTGTCCTCCAGCTGTGCATCTCTCAGGTCTGCCAGGAATGGGTACAGTTTGGGTGGTCTCTACTTTGTGAAGGGATTTTGTTATGTGTTACTGCTGCTGCCTGTTAGTATCATATATAGAGATAATGTAACAGAACAAAACATGAAAGCTGAAGAAAGTGTTGCTGTTAGTTGTGCACTTAAAATAGCCTTGGAAACAAAACGTTTGTCCATTTGGGCCTTCTTTTCCTGTAAGTCTGTTGTCACACATTTTTTTTCACAAAAGAAAATTTGAGATTAAAAGTTCTGATGCAGTTTTGACCAGAGCTGAACATAATTATGGCTTGCTTTAGCCTAGCTTCATGCAGATGTCCATTTTATTTTTCAGTGCCAAAATTCAGCAGTTCTTTTAAAAGTTGGTTGTCCTTTCTGCATCCATTTTAGCTCCACCATTCACCTTCTCCTAACATCCCAGATAAAAGTAAAAGGCTGTGACAGTGATTGCTCGGGGGAAATACCAAGAGGGTTAGGGGGAAAAGAAATCCCATAATAAACAGTAGCACAGTGTCTCCTTGGCACGAGGCAATTCGGAAATAGTTCATGGAATTGAAAAGCATGATTGGGTACAAGTGTATTACATGCATTGGTATGTATTATTATTTTGCATGTGACTGTAATGTTCTGTTCATTGCATCTATGCCCATTTTTTCTGCATATTTGGAAGTGCTTTCCCACATAAAATGGAATGATTTGTTTTAAATAAAGTGCAGATGAAAATACAAAATTTTCATTTTTTGATTACTGAAACTTTATTGTTGACATTGGTCTGGTTGGTCTTAAAGGAAGAATTTAGATAGATTATTCTTACTTTTTAAACGAAATTTTTAAAAAATTGAACCAAATCCATGCATGTTTTAACTGCATTGATTTCAGTCCTCTTTTCCATAGTTTGCTTTGGCATATTAAGTGCAGGCAATGCACTGGTTTTTTATACAATAGACAAATAGTCACTCTGCAGGTGTAGGAGAGAAATCATGCTGTCCTTATCAGAAACAGTCCTGTAGTAAGCATCATCAAGAAAAGGAAGAAACCACTGTGCTAAAACCTGGAAAATGTTTTTGCTGCAAGCAATGAAAATGAAAGCTAGAGAGCACATACCTATTACATCTCTTGTAAAAAAAGTGGCAGAAAGTTAAATGCTTTGTAATAACCTTTTGGTCATTATCATGTTTCTGAGCTCTCAGACATCTATGAGGTGAAAACCTTTCTTTTTTGAGAGCAGGAAGAATGAAACACACAAGAGAGGAGGAACATGGGTACATTATTTGTCTTTCCCTGTCCTCTAACCTTCCCATATTTCCACTATACTGTGCAGTGCATCAATTGTCAATATTGGATTTCCTTAAAAGGTCACTGAAATGCATTCTGCATTTGAAAAGTAGGTTGTATTAGCTTTGGATGGATGTATGATATTTTTTTTTTTCAGAAATGGTAAGGAGGAGAAAAATATAATCTTCCTATTAATCCTCATGTGAAATATATTATCCTCAGTTGTAGATTAGTGGGCAGTCATCAGCCCAGTACTGCCAAAAAGGCAGAGAGGAATGCATTGATTTAATCTGTTGGTCGGGAACTATTATTTTGGATTTTTCCATCTCTTTTACTATTTATTATTTTCTATTTTTCTCCAGTCAAGGACTGATTTCTTCCTCCAGTATTCTTGTGTTGCGTCAAGTCATGAGATTTTTCAGAGGCCTCATGTTTTCTCAACTTTTCCTTTCCCGCACTAGCTACCTCCACTCTTATCTCTTACACTGTCTGTTTTTCTTTCCCAGCAGCTGCTTTCCCACAACAACAAATTTCTCTCCAAACAGCTCTCAGAAGAGCTGCCCCTTTAGCCTGTTCCTGGGGGAAGGAGGAGAGGAGGGGTTGGGTGCAGCTGCCAGGGAGTGCTGCAGCACTCTGTGCCTGTCTGTTCCCTTCAATTCTGCTCCGTTCTGCTTCTATGAAGCAGAAGGGAGAGACACAGGCAATGCTGCCTGCACCAGCAGCAACCCTGGGGTTTCTGCCCAAAAAGAGACACCTGCATATCTTGTTAAATTTCTGGGAACAGGTTGGTTGGACAGGTGACTCTTTAAATTTTTCTTACTCTGAAAATGATGTTGTAACTGTGGTGTTTCAGTGGAGTGTCAAATCACTTCGCAGTAAGAGATTTCTGCATTTAAATGTCAAATCAAATGGCTCAATCCGCTAAGTGGCAGATGTATTTTAGTCAGCAGCACTTTTATGAAAAAACACTTTTAAGATTGCTCTTCCTGTCAAAGCTCCCAGCCTGGATGTTGGTGAGGGAACCAGATCCTTTTGGCTTAGAAAAGGGCTTCTGTGGGGCTGCAGGAGCAAGGGTGGCCCAAGCCAGGTGTGGGGATGAGCCCCTCACTGCCTCCCCTAGCCCGAGAGCCAGTGAGCAGTGAACAACAAAAACTCCCCTTCAGGGTTAAAGGAAGGATGAATTTCCTTGTGCCACGAGCAGCAGCTTAATCCTTGCCAGGGGATCTCGTGGATTCGTGAGCTGCAGCATGTGGCCCAGCTTCTGCCGGCCATTAATCAGCCTCTTGGTGCTTCCTCGCCCTGTCGGTGGTTTTTTGCACTACTCCTCTGGGATGCTGGGCTGCGTACAGAGAGCAGAGTGGCAGCTTCCAGAGAGCATCCAGCACCCAGCTGTTGGGAGCCTGAGTGCCTGCCAGTCCAGCAGTTCTTTTGGCTCTGAAGTGGAGGAAATCCAGGAGAGACAAGAAAAGAAAAAAAAAACAACAAAACCAAACATAAATATTTCAGGGGGAAAAAAAGGTTCAGAGAGATGTCTAAGATGCAAATACAGACAGTTTTAATTATCACTGTGGTTATTTATTTATTTATTTATTTACTTACTTATTTATTTATGGTTTTGCTCATTAGAGTACTGATCCATCACAACTCCCCTCTCAGCACCAGGCACTGACAAGGGGCTGCAGGTTAAAGGGTGAGAGCTGGTCTGCACCAACCCCCCATGACAAACCAGGGGACTGGACCTGCTGAGGTGCCTCAGCACCTCTGTTTGGTGAAACCCTTCAGGAATGTACTCATGGAGTTTATGTGATAAATGTGTTCAATACTGAGAAGTGTAGCACTAGGCATTTTTTTTTCCTCTGTGGGGAAAAGGATTTTCTTCCAATTTTCTATGCTTTTGTCCATCTTTCCTATTAGGTGCTCCCAGGAAAATTAACATTATTATCTTGTAGTAAAACTATAATTTGCGTATTTGTAAGACGTATATAAAGTGCTATCTGGCAATAAGGAATTCCTTTAAAGCAATAGCATTTTTGAAAGGGAAGGCAACAACTGTAACACGTTTTCTTTCACATGGTGGTGGTCTTGACATGGGGGTTGGCCTTTCTGATGTTGGCAGAACCTCTAGGGTAGATGGACCATCATCCATGTTATCAGCTGACAGACCTGCCACATCCGGAGCCTCACACCTGTTGTGTAAAGGCACCTGAGGAGGTGAGGCAGATACCTGGAGCGGGGTTCACTTGCCACCCTGACCATAGTCTTGGCTCGATTACCTCCTTTAGTGCAAGTTACTGCCTTCTCTCTGGTTGCAGATGGGACTGGAGGGGGTGGGATAGAGGACCTTGAAGGTTTTTTCTCACAGTTGTTGCTAGTTCTGTCTCAGGAAGGGAAGAGCATGGTTCCAGCAGCTCTTTCTCAGACTCCCTGATGTTCCTTAACCTGTCCATTTACCCTCAAAGCTCCGCTGTCCTCTACTTGGTCACACACCTCACACAGGTGTCTTTACTCTGCCAGCCCTATGGACTAGGAGTGCAGTACATCAGCAACAACAAAACTAGCCATGCCTGAAAACAGTGACAAAGGACAACTCATTGCTGAAGTCACTCTGCCCTGAACTCAACACTCAGTACTGTGTCTCACCAGCTTATTAATAGAAAATTACTAGCAGAGGAGGTTTCATAAAGCATATTACGGCACAGACCATCCTAATAAAGATTTTGAACAATACCAGTGAGCCACAAATAAAAACCCTGACACGGGTTCCTTCCCCAGCGCAAGCACATACATACACATGTGCTAAACACATCTCAATGTTAGCGGGCCTTGTATTGAAATGACAAAATGCTGTGTCATTTCTGTTTTGAAATTCAATACAGGTCAAGTGACTTGCTGAGTTCAGGCAGTTTCAGGTTTCCACATAACTGTAAATCATCCTGCTTTTGAAAACAAAACTAATCTAGGAACCTTGGGGTGCTTTTTTTCCTGTTTGGTTTTTTTCCTTCTTTTTTTTCATTACAGTTTCATAACATGTTCTGGAAAATAAACACTTTTCCACTTTCAGTACTGAAGCTGGTGCTTAATGCTGCTGTCTAACAATAATTTAACCTTAAAAAAAAAAAAAAAACAGGAAAACATTCTGCTGTAATTTCAGAGACTTTAACATGATCATCTGATCTCCAAGGACAGAAAGAGCGATTACTATTCAAGGGAAAAGAAGTCCACTCCTATTTTAATTAAAAAGATGCTGTGTTTGTGCTGGAAATGACGTCAAAGTTTGAATTAAAGATGAAATTATTTCCTTTAATCAAAGTTATAAAACATTTATGTTATTAGTGTGAATACCTGAAAGGGACGAAAATAAATTTTTTTGCTTGTTCCAAAACTTTGCTGAGGACTGGAGCGTGTTTTGTTTCCCTTATGACTTTTGGTTATTTACAGTATGTAACTCACGGATGCTGTAATATAAGTCCTGCTTTAGCAACACCTTTTAACCTCATGCCACTGCTAGCCGGGAATTTCTACTTACTTTCTTTTTTAAGAAAACTTAATTTTGCGGAGGACCATAGCTCTTGTCATTGTTTTTTCCTTTCAAGGAGACACTTTGACACAATATCTGACATAACATTGAGGTCTTGAGTGTTGGGGCTCGCCCTCTCTTCCCCTGGGGGAGATGGGCATGGGTGGACGCTTGGCGGGGCACGGGGTTTCCTTCTCCCTGTTTCCTGGTCATGTGTACCCAAAATCCTGTCCCCTGTTGGTCACTTTGAATGTAGCCTGCGGGAGTCCTGTACTTAGGGGGGTGTCCACGGGACTCCTGGGCAGTTGTTCTAGGATTGTTCTTGGGGGCAGTCGCTGTCGGAGTCCATGCTGGGCTCCAGCCATGTGCGGCTGGGAGAATAAAATCTGAAAACATCTATCAAATATCGTCTCCTTGATTCTTCCATGGGCCAAGGCTGTCTTCCAGGGAAGGTTGCAGCCACCCCACTGCAACATAATGGTGAGAGAATGCGGACAATTCAACGATCCCTGGACCTTTGGAAACAGCCTAAGAGAAACAGCGAAGACTTCGAAAAATCTTCAGAAATCTNAGAGCGCGGAGTGGCAAAGTGGGACTGGCGGGCAGCAGTGGCAGTGCTGGCAATGCGGAGCGGGCC
>VYZQ01045014.1:289-16047 GCA_013400655.1 Mystacornis crossleyi
GCTCAAAAGCCTCCATATCTCTCCTGCCAGCTCTGGAATGCTCCAGAAAAATTCTGTTTGAACGTTGGGGACTCCAAGGGGTGGATGGCATACTTCTGAAATTGTTTTTGTGATTGTGTGTCTATTCAGGTGTTTCAAATGATGTGCTTTAAAACCCTTGAGAGAAACCTTCTTAATTAAAACAAAAGGGTGAAATGTGGAGGTTGCCCCCTGGGGAGATGACTTGGGAGTGGGAGCATGGGTCAGCTTACATGGAGCTGCCAGGCTACCTGATGCTATTGTGCCTAAACCTGTTTCTCATTGGTCATTTCAAATGTAACCCTGCCCTGGTAATGCTGTACTTAGATGGGTGCTCAGATGATCTGGGAGAGCTCTCTGAACAGTCTGTGCCAGGCCCAGTCACGAGGCTGGGAGAAAATAAAGAACATCTCTGACTATTTACAATGAATATCGTCCTCTGATTCTTTCTACGGGCCAAAGCTGTCTCCCAGGGAAGGTTGCAGGCCAACCCCACTGCAACAGTTCACAGCCTCCCTCAGACAACAGAATCACAGAGTCTTCTGTGTTGGAAGGAAGCCACAAGGATCACTGACTCCAACTCTTAGGGTTGCTTATTCTTCTTCTAACTGGAATTAAGGTCTTACTAGAAGAAAGATGATAGAAAAAAAATCTCATAGCTGTTATATTTTGCAAACCTTTCAGAAAACAATGTCAGTGTGGGCTTCACAAAGAGAATTAAGTTACAGACACACAGACAGAAACACTAGGACTGCTTCACTTTGTATCCAACTTTCTGCTGTATCTTAACTTGACCTGGCATTAGAAAATTATTTATAAGCATGAAAGAAAAGTTAATTAAACATGAAGGTGCTTCTGATGCCAAGAAAGTTGATTTAGAGGACAAGTTCAACCTATTGAAAGTCACAACATAAAGTAATTTTTTTGGTGCACAAGAACTAGTCCACACATAACAGAAGATCAGGTGTGAAGATCTCTCTGGAACTGGCAACCCCAAAATAAGGACACCAGTAGCCAATTTAAACACTGACTGTGCCCAAATTCTTTACACATGAAGCACCTGCCAAATACACCTTTCTGGACATACTCTGACCAGGAAGTCTTAAACAGACACAAGCACTTGTTCCCAAAAATGCTCAGGTTCAAGAGCTTGGCTGCGAAGTACAAAGCCCCACACTTCACATAAATTAGCACATTTACAATAATGACAGAACATACCCATGCAGGCAGAGTAACAGAGATGGACCCTATGCGCCAGCTTCAGTGGAATGTTTACAGACAGGCTGTGAGGTTGCTTAGCAACAGCTCCTCTCCAAAGTTCCAGGCTTGACCACACCCAATCCTGGTGGAACTCTACTATAGAGAGTCCCCCTTGCAGCCTAGAACTTCACCATCACAGAATCATGGTATGGTTTGGGTTGGTGGGAACCTTTAAAGATCATTTGATTTCGACCCTTCTGCCATGTGCAGGAACCCCTGTCACTAGACCAAGTGGCCCATGCAACCTGGCCTGCAACGGGGCATCCACAAATTCTCTGGGCAATCTGTTCCAGTGCCTCACCACCCTCACACTAAAGACCCATTGTACATGTAGCAGCATGTAGGGAAGTCTCAGCCCAAACACATTTAGCTCTTGCTGCCAGGAGCAATACCTTTTCCTGCTGTCAAAAGAAGGAGAAAATCCCTAGCCAGTATAATGCACAAAGGCTTGCTAATAGGGCTCATTTTAGTAGCTTTGCAAGATGATGAAAAACCATAGTCACTTTTAAATTTGCCAAACAAAACAGATTGATTTGTGGTGCTGTAACTACTTTGTCAAATCTGCAGCTTCAGTGGACCTCAAAATCACATTTTCCTCAGCTTCTATCCCAACCTATATTACAGAAAGTATAATGTGAAACTGGTTTGATAGGATTATTTTCTATAAACACAAATGAATTGGCATTAATTCTGCTACTCCCTTTTAATTCGTTATTAATTCAGTTTCGTCTTATCTGTTCCATTACTTTTTCCAAGGAATTATGTGACACTGACAAGACTATAATTTCCTGGCTCATTTCTTCTATTCTATTTAAATATTGGCATGTTACCTTTCCCTTGCATTCCTGAATTTTCCCCTGTGTAGCAAGAGTCATTGAAATCAACATTAACAGTCAAACTCCTCAGCAGTGCCTTTAAACCTGTAGGATACAGCTTATCCAAATCTGATAATTTAAAAATGTTTCATTTCCTGTTCCAAAACAAAACCAGAAACAGCTTCAAAGTTCCTGGTGCAGATATAGGTCTTACCCCTCCACATCAAGCCAGTGAGAACTGGGAATGCCCAGGATCCCCCATCACTTGAAATAAGTTATAAAGGGCAATGACAAGAATAACTTCTAACTGTGATACAGAAGAGAAGGTCACAAATGAATACTCTTTGACCTGTTAGTTGTTAAAACACACTTGTTTCTGTTTTGGCATACATGGAAACTGAGATGTGGGGAACCTTAGCAATACCCACAGTGGGTGTATCAAACATAAGAGTAGAAGTCAGGAAGTCTGAACTACTCATGGCTTAACAGCTACAGGTAGCTCCTCAGACATCTTCCCCTACGTAACCCAGAGGTTCCAACCAAATATCACCACATCAGAGCACAAAAAAACACACAGAGCTGTTCATTATTATCTATCTTTTTACTGGAATCACAGTTAACACTAACCATGAAAAGGGAAGTAAAACAAATAATTGCTAGGGTTTATTCCTTCTGCACAATTGCTGAGGTTTGCCTCACGGTGATTTTTTTTTTTTTTTGGTAAAGTAGTCAGCACACATAGAATTAGCATGATGTGTAACTACTAGTAATTTTTAAAATAAGACTGATAATCATTTTTTTATTTTATGTTGTCTTTTTAAGGAGATAAAGAACAAAAAAAAAGGTAAAGCAGACATACATACAAATATTGTGTTAGAAACCTAGAAAAACAGGTAGGGAGGTTACATGTCAAAATGGGCCAGTCAGTACAGTACCGATAAAAAAATTATCCATATTCTATCTTTACTTGTTGTAAGGTTGAAGTTTTGAAACACACAAGTAGGCATAAGCATAAAAGAATTATGAAGTCAAAGATAAAAAAATTAAAAATTTAAATAAATGTCTGATATAGTCTAGTAATAAAACAGTCACACTTCCATATAGCATTTTCTGAGATATATTCAAGTAGGAAAGCAGCGGAGACCAACTGAAACAAGCTATAATGTTAAAATATTGAATTGCTCTTGGCCAGAGTAGCTAATATGAGTTATAAATTTGAAATCTATTCCTTTATGCTTACTGCTTGGAGATGTGGAATGATCCAGCAACAATAAGAAATCTTTATAAATTTATTACTGTGTTTGCTTCTTTGTGATTTAGCATTCTAAAACACTCAGGCAAAAGAAAGGCCACATTAAGAGAACATCAATGACTCATATTCAGGGGATAGGCAATACCATATCTGGGATTGCTTTTATAATGCTAATTCAGCTCAGCTGTGTGAGTCCCTTTCCAACAGGGGTCATTTAATGAGAGCCTTCTTTTTCAGAAAACCCTGTCTCTCTCAGATCTGGGAATAAGTCAACATTTGTTGAAGAAGATGCTAAATATGAGGCAACCAATCCCTCATTTGCTGTAGAAGAGAAATTCTATGTAGTGAATTATGTAGCACTTGCAGAACAGTTGCTGGATTAAGGAATTTGAGTAATACCCAGAATACACACTGCTCTTTTCCGACAAAATTCCATGGCCATACTGGAATCATTTACATCATAATTTTTCGAAATTGTAATAAATCCTGTTTTCCTCATTTTCTATACCAAATTTTAAATCCTCTCTGATTTGTGGAATTTTAAAATATCATAGTTGTAAATTAACATTTAGTAGACTGTAGGCCTTAAAGGAATTGCAGCTACCCACAGTTAGTCAGAAGTTGAGCTAAAGGATACCAGCTATTCATCTAAACCAAAGTGACTGTGATAATTTGTCCTTATTTCCTTTTTGTTGTATTCTTGGAACTTAATTCCGGGGGACTAAAGGCAGTCTGAACTTACTAATTACTATGAAAAATCAGCTCCAAGGTACCCCATCTTAGGAATCCAAAGTCAGTGAGCAATTTTGGCCATACTTTATTTCCATCTAAAAGCTGGAATGAATGTATAAAGTGTCTGAATAGCCATAGCAGATGTATGTTCAGCAACTCCCTGGCTCTTTGCCCTGCCTCCTAAGATAAAGAAACACCCATACTTGGACTTGAATCTCCATCAATGGTTCTCCACCCAGGTGTTTGATATGAATGGAAGGATCTCAGGGAACATCACAAAATGGATTTGTTGTGCAACCGACACATCAGCTTAACTTACTTTCAGCAAGCAAAGATAATGCCACTGACACAGCTCATGAGAGTCAAGAGAAATTAGTGGTTGTTTGTGAAGTGCTTAGGTGCTGTCATGAGGAACACCATTAAAAAGAATGTAAGAAATCAACAATGTCTATCAAGAGCAGCATTGGAGCAGACAGTGATAAGCAAAGTGCAAGATCACACATTGAAATGGGAAGAAAACTATAGTGAATTATTTGGCACCATCCATTCTATCCAATAAATGAGGTAAGGGTATAGAGAAAGAACACTTTATGATCTGATAACACAAGGCCATTGAAAGGTGCCTTTGCAGGTAGGCTTAAGCTTGCATGGACATTTTTAATTCTAACTTATTCTAAATCATCTTGTCTTGTACGTGACAGTTTATGTACCACTTCCTAGAATTTTTTTAAAAATAAAAATTATCTACTTCATATTCCAGAAAGATATAAATGCAATTTATTTCATATTACCTTTCACTGGGACTTTTGAGTTCCTTGATTTGTTGAAACTGCTAAACCTGAAGTTTGTATCATTAACAAATACATGCTCCAATTACCCAAACATACCCTGACATATGTAATCAGTAGGTACCCAACTCATTATGGAATTAAATAGATAGTTGACACACTGACAAGAAATTACATGGAAATAACACACCCAACTGAGCAACTTCCCCCTGATGCTTGCTTTTCCTAATCATCTGGTCTACAACACCGTATTATTTTTACATACCCTTTTTTTCCTTATGACTTCCACTTTTCTTTTACAAATTAAAATATAGGCCTAAATAAACTACTTGATCAAGCTCAGTTGAAAATCTGTGGCACTGCCATGCCTGCATTTACAAATCACTGATGGATGCTTTGGTCACAGTAAAATCCTTTCTTCCTTTTACAATTCAGTCCTTAAAATACTACTCCTCTACAGTGTCAATGAGTCTTGTGATTTTTTTAATTTAAATAGCAAGAGAAATGTTTTTCCAGTAGCACTATCAGTGAAATTAAACATTGATTCCTTTCTTGCTTTCAGCTGGATCCAGTCTCCAGCTCAGCTATAAACACTACACTCCTCCCTCGTATGAACTTTTCTTCATACAGCATTTTAAAAGGTATAAACTTTTCTTCAAATTTTCATTCTGTGTGCATTATCACCTTGAGAAAAGCCACTTGCTTCATGTATTTGTTTTTATCTGGGGGCTCGTTCCAGTGCTAAGTCAAATCCTCTTAAACCTTCGGTTGATTCCCAGCTATACTGATGGGCACCATAAACTTTGGCTAGCTATGAATAATTCTTCATCTATCATTCTGATCTCTAAAATTTTTATATATCAGTGAATCGAATGCTGTAGCAAGATTTTTCTTAATTCTACTGTGTTATAATACAATGCCCTGTAAGACAGTTTCACCAATACAACATCCATCAAACCAGAGATCACAGTGTAAAGAGCCGTGTGAGGCTGGGGCCATCTACTGGTTGTGTTGCTGAGTTTTCATTGACAGATTTGGAAAATCACTCTGTATTTGTAATTCCATTGTAATTATAAAAACCCCAGCATATATTAATAGATTAATCACCTACATACATGATGTCTCTTATGTACTGGTTATTAGTTTTTAAGATTAAATATTCCATTAACTTAATATGGTCCAATTATCAGAAAAAAAAAAAGTTAATTTATCTTGTTTTCATAAACAAAATAAAAATGGATGAAAGGAGGTCTTAAACAGCTCTTACTTCTCAATAACACCAAAAAGAAAGCAAGGAATAAAGTAATATTAATGCTAAGATGTAAACAATTTAGTAAAGGAATCTACATATATTTAGTTTTTATTTCTGTAATGAAAAGGATATATAATTCTTATTGCCTTATTTGATGCTTTCATTCAAGATTTCACCTTGAATTTGTATGTGTTGTTCTAAAATAGCTAAGATGTGCCATGTACTGTTTTCTTGGGATTTAAAAAGATCACAGTCAACTTTATGATATTCTTCAAAGGCTTTTATTAAAAATAAATTCATGCCAAAAAAAGTTGAAGATGAAAAGAAATATAAAGCCTTTAAAACCAGGAGTTCTAATCAGTGAGCTACTGCAAACTAAGAATAATCCAGACAATTTAGTTCGAAGTCCAAAAGTGTATTTATATAATGATGCTATTAAGTATGTATTTATTCACTAATTGTATGATAATGTTGATAATTATTTGTGCTGTGATTGAGTCTTATTTCTATTATTGCAAGACAATACATAACTTTTAACTGTGTTTTCAGGAGAAAGAAAGCATTTTTCAGATTTTGCAAGTTTAAGAGAGATCCTTTGCATCTATTAAAATAGTATACATATACATTTATGTATTTATACAAACAGACACAAAAATATGTACATATTAACTTATTATGCTAATGCCATGGTTTAGTTGATGAGGGGGTGTTAGGTTGGACTTGATGATCTCAAAGGTCTTTTCCAACCTAGTTTATTCTGTGATTCTGTGATTCTGTGCCTATACATACATATACGTGCATGTTTGCAATATATGTGTATACATCTATAGATGTATATGCATGCATGCACACCTCTATACCACACCAACATCTAAATTGTACTGTTTGCAGTCTCAGTTAAACAAAATCCTCTGTTGGCTCTTAGCTGTACTGGAACTAAATATCTACCATTATTCACATTTGCCATTGGCAGATTCATCAGCAGAACAGACTTCTAACAGGAGCTGTAAGTGGCAAGTAATTTTATCAAGAAATGCAAAACGCAATTTAAAATGTATAAAAGGCAGATAAACAATAAGACTTCCCAGCATAAAAAGGAAAGCGTAAACATATTGCAGGTTTGGAGACCAGACTATGGGAGCTAGAACTAGGAAGAAAGACATTGCCACCATCACAAATGGAACTGGTAAAAACACCTGGAAGAGAAAGAAAAAAGTGGTTTAGGAAATAAATGAACCGACTGTGATTTTATGCTTCATTCATAACAGTAAGAACATGTTCTTTGCCCCAGCAGAGTACCATTTTTCACGCTGCTATAAATTCATCCAGGAGAAGAGTCATCTAACTCAAATTGCCTATAAGAGAGGCATCTTTTTTAAAATATTTGTTTAGGCTCCTTCTATTGTCAAGGGGGAGAGATAGGCAGTACTGAAAATCCATTTGTTCACATATGATGTTGTGGATTCCTATAGGACACCCAGGGCTGGGTGCCTAGAAGCCTTCACAATAAGCATACACTTCTAACCTAGCTTTCTGACTGCTAGGGTAAGAGGAAATTCAACCTACCCTTAATGCCTGTGATTGTGTCAGGAAAAATGAGAGCAGATCAAAGTTTAACTGTGAATGGCAATGGGTCCTATACTGTTCTTGTTACTGCTCCACATTGGTATGGTTCCACATTGTTTGCAATTCTCCCCCATTCTGCAAAAAACCATCTCCTGTTTCCAAGTGCAAGTTCTCTGGTGCAGAGACCATCTGATTGTTTCTCTTCTTTTTATAGTGAAACAAAATTTTCAAATAAGGCTCTAAGCAGTGAGATTATTATTACTTGTATTTTTGTGACTATCTGCTTTTGATTTGCACTTCTTCTCTAACTTTTGCATGCTACCCGTGACTCAAAAAAAAAAATCTATAAAAATATTTTGTAACTTAGACCCATTTACTTTGTATGGTCGATGTAGATGAGGTTCCCGGTATCGAAGTACAATCAGGCTTGCACAAGTCAGTCCAATCATAAGCCAGGTAGAAAACCCAAAGTAATTTGTTAATGTAATAAGGTCAGAGGGGATGATAAAAATGGATGCGATAGTGGTTGAGAAAATCATGGCTGGTGCTGGAGTACAGGAGTGGACATTAAGCATGGATATTAAAACAGGTAAATGTCCTGACTGACTTCCAGCATAGCTTAATCGACCAAGTGCGAACATGCTGCTGTTGAGGGCACCAAATATTGAGATGGCAACAGAGAGAGGAATGATCCAGGCAACAGAGGGGATCACTCGATCAGCCCAAGTGACTGCCACAGCAACTGCAAGAAAGCAAAGAATTAGTGTAGTACAAGTACCATGTCCTGAATAACTGACAGACTCAACAGGAACAAAACTTAAAATACAAGAAACACCTGTTATTTACAAGCAATGCCTGCTTTTTCGTTGCAGTAGTCAAACACAAATCCAATCCTAAGGGTATTTCATTCAGGAGCTAAACATTTCCTGGGAGGATGACAGCAAGAAGGAGTGCTGCCTGCCAGAGCAAGTCAGGGAAACCTGCTGGGGCCAATACCACAATCATGGACTTCCCAGCAGGAGCGAGCTGCATCTCACGTCCTGCATCACAAACACACACATGGGTGAAGAAAGAAAATTAACTCCTTGGCCCCTGGCGTGACCACGGTGGTGACACAATCTGCTGTTACAGGAAACTGCCAACAGGAGCAAATCTACATTCAGAGATGGGTCAACAAATCTACTGTTAATGAGATTTTGCTTCAGGCGGAACTGAGAAATGCGAAAGATTGCTTCTGAACAAGAGATATCCAATATTGCTTGGAAATTAGCTATAGCTGATATTGTAACAAGGACAATATTTAGTGGGTCTAGAACCAAATGCCATGAGGACCATACATCTTGCAGTGTCCTGTGCAGCACAGGAAGTTATTAGAGATGGGGAAAACAGTGGCTGCCCCCCCCAAAAAAAACCCCAAAAGTAGTGAAAGAACAAGAACAAGCAATGTTTGAAAAAAGTGCTATAATTTTAAGTCTATCTTCTCAGCTGGATAAACACAGTTCCCCTGGTATGCATGGAGCTGGTCGTGCCAGCTGGCAGCTGCTATTCATGGATAGTCTGGTATTTGCTGTCTCCTTCATTGTAGCATGCAAATGAGCCATCTCTCCCAGCAGATAGCCTGACACTGGCTGAGCAATAATATGAGGTTACTGAGTGACAGTTACACTGTTCCCATTTATATTAGTGAGCTTTTTGCATCGGAAAAAAATAATCGATACATCCAAATTAGGTATGGTTTTTGTCACACCTGTAGGCAAGGTCTGACAGCTCAGTCTCATTACAGTGGGATTTAAAATGTGCTGCTTGGACAATCAAGGAGAAATACAGCTCCTCTTGGAGCTTTTCATGGGCAGCTTATTGGTACAGGATCGGAGAGGGGTTTGGTTTTACATACACTACATTTTTGTATAGGCTCTTCTAAGGAATCACAAAATTTATCATGAATAATAAACACCCAAAATGGCTACATTTTTGTGTCCATAGTCTTTTGTGTCCATAGTCTGAACATGTTAGACTTGTCCACCTCCTAAAGAGTAATGGCTTTAGCCTGAGACTCCATGAGATAAGGAAAGAAGGAGGAGAGAGGATTAAAACTACAGGAAAACAAAGGTCATCTCTATACTTGGAACCTGACTTTCACCTTATTTTCCAGGTTTTAATACACTTCTGATTTGCTTTTAGACAGTGTGCGGAAAAGCCAGCCATTTCACCAATCTGCCTGCATTCAGTCCACCTTGTGTCATAGAGTAAAATGAAAGAACAATTCTCTGTTAAAAAAAAATGAACCCAAATTTCTGGACCGTGAAGTTAGGTGAGCAGAAGTAACCCAGGACACTGACATCAGATGGATATGCTAATGGGCCATTCCTTTTTAATTAAAAAATTATTAAATACATACCTGAGGAGACAATTTCCTTAGGTGTGAGGACAGTCAGATATGAGATGTTCACGAGTAAATAAAAAACAATTACTGCAGGAAGAGCAGTCATCACAGTTAAGGGGATATTTCTGCTGGGGCTTTTCATTTCCTCTGAAAAATACAATTTAAAACAACAAATAAAGCAAGCGATGTAGCTTCTGCAAGGGTTTTTTAGTGGTGAAGCTGTGCAGAATTTGATAAGACTGATACCAAAGTCCTAATCCCTAATCATGGCTGCTAAATTCTCTGCTTGTGAAGCCCTACAGTGGTTCTCAAATAGGTTAATATCAAAGATGCTTAAACAATTTATTTTTATTTATCTATTTTTTAACTGTTTGGAAGGAGGGCTGGATGAAGAGCTGATTGATTAAAAAGATGACAAAAGGAGTGATTGTTTCCCTTTGATTAGATTAAGCACATATTTGACTTACATCAGAAAACTGATTTGGTAGGAAATTTTCAAGTAGCCTTACTTGAAAACTGGTACCTTAAATATGAAACTCTAAAGTCACATTATTTATTCTTACATCACCTCATGAGCCCTGATCTGAAACTTACTGAGTATATTTGTCTATTCCTACTCAAAACCTTTTTCTTTGCTCTTATATCAAGAAATACAGAAAAGGCTATAGGTGTAGACACAAGAGCAATAATGCAGTGGCTTTAAAAGGGGGCCAGATGGATTCTGATGATTATTACAATTTTCAAGGGCAAAGATGGTGGAGGAAAACTGTTTAGTGCTAAGCCTGATAGCTTAGAACTACTCTCACCAAGTAAGAAAAAAACCCAAATTTTACAGGTGAACAACTCAGGCACTGGCACACATTCCTGAGCATGTCATACTCCCAGCAGAAGATGAAGCTGGTTTCCAGAAACCTAATCTCAATCACCCTCATCTCAATCAAAAAAAGGTTCTTTTTCATCTCTTTCACTCCTTCCTCTTGTTCCCTCTCCACTTCCCACTTCCCTCAGCATTTACAATTTCCTGAGTATTATCAGCAAATAACTGACAGAAGAGAAGAAATGAAAAGTCAAATGTACAGCTTATTTAAACTCTTTTTAGGAGACAGAAATCCATTTCCTCTTTCACATTTGATTTCTGTCTTCTGCTCAGGACATCAGCCTTGATCCATGATCCCTGTGCTGGCTGTAGTGCAGAGAGACAGGACTGGAGGACCACAATGGTGGAATTCAGAGACTATCAGAGAATTTGGGATTTATTTCAAATGTAAGAAATATACTTAGTAATTTTGAGCTCAGAAGAGGATAATCACCAAAACTGCCAATTTAAATTTATCTTTCCATTTATTTTGTTGCTTGTTGAAGTCTTGCCATCCAGCTGGCACCTGATCCACCAGCTGAAGCTCCCAGAAATGAAGTTATTGTTGAAGAATAGGAAACTCAGTTTGGTTCAGAACTATTGCATAGGTTACATCTGTCTAAACAGCTGTGTTCCCAGTGTATGGCATTTATTAGTCCTGCTAACTGATCAGAAAATAAATCAGTATTTTACCATAAGTCTTGTATTTTCTCAGGCTTACAAAGCCAAGAGCTTGCCTTTGAGGAATCCCTAAGGTTTCAAAACCATACTTTCCTGATTTATATCACTTTTTTTTTTTAATTGCAGCCTATTTTTAAAGCTGGAGTGCCTGGATTATAAAGATAACAGTCAGTTTTTTAAACATTAACCAAATTTTCACACTGTCCTCACCACTGAACTTTGTGTTATGCACTTCACACATTCAGTTTATTTAATGTTTTACATGATCGAGGTCAATGGATACAAATGGTTAAAGATATAACAGCAATATACATTTGCTTACAGTGTAATTCCATGAATCTGATGATACTATAAAACACAAATAATTTAACTTGTGACATGAATCACTAACATTATGAACATCATCTCTGTAGCTTTCATGGAAAAATGCTCATGTATTACTGTTACGTCATCAGATACAGAATAGGGTAAGTAAATAGATATTCAAAAACCTTTGGAATGTTAAAATTGAGTACAAATTCTAAGAAAAAATTTATACCACCTCCCTTCACCTGCTATTAGATTAGAAGGTGATTTTCTAATTAGAAGATCTCTCTTCACCTTCTATTAGACTTCAAAAGTCTATTTTCCCAAGAAAATACATCCCATAAAATTACTACATTCTAACAAAATTTTAAATTAATTTTTCCATGTACAAACCAGCTGCGTAACAGATAAGGCACAGATATTTAAACAGAAATTATCTATGCACACATAGTTTGGCATGGATAACTTAATACTTTCCTGAAAATACACTGACATGGACACCAAGAAAGACAAAATGCAAATTTTTAAGGTGTGAAAAATTCTATTTATGCATATTTTAAATTAACTATTTTGATTCTTTTGAACTCCCCTGGAAATGTCTGCTTGATTCTGCACAAAATGCAGGAATCTTCCCTAGAGAGGAGCAACACCTCTTCTACCAGCCCCAGCAAACACAAGACTCATGTAAAACATGAAGGATTCTGTGGTCTTGAAGCAGAGACAAGCTCTCCCAAAACAAGCTGAGGAACACAAGAATGAGAGCTGCAGAACTAAATCTAGAGAAGAGGAGAGGAATACCTGCCATGTAATTGAGGGACCACCAGCCGCCATATGCGTACAGTCCCTGGAAGAAGGCTTCGGCAACCTGTGAGGCGTTGGGGATCTCTGAGCCAAACATGTCCTCAAACCTGGCCAGACTCTCCTTTTGCCTGGCAACGAGGAGAACTATGCCACCGACAGCAATCACACACAAGGCCGTCATCTTCAGCAGAGTGAAAACTGTCTGCACCCACGCAGCCATTTTGACGCTGAGGCCATTCAAAATCCCCAGGGACCAGAGAATGGCCAAGGCCAAGCATTTCTTCAGCACGTCTGGTGCAGGGCAAATGCCATAGAAGGGCTGGGTGGCGTATTCAGCAAATAGCAAGGCTCGAGCAGCATTTGATGCTGGTTTGGTAAATGTTGATGTCCAGATAAACACGAAGGCAGGTAGGGATCCAAGGCCTCTTTTAATATGGCTGTATTCTCCTCCAGAGAAGGGCAGAGCGGTTCCCAGCTCTGCATAGCAGAGGGCACCCATCAGAGAAACCAGCCCAGATGCAGTCCAGATCACTAGTGCAACGCCAACATTGAGTAAGGAATGTTTTAACACCCCTGTGGGAGACACGAAGATCCCTGCTCCAACAATTGATCCTGTAATAAAACTTACCCCATCAAAATAACCTATATTTCTTTTGAGTTGCATCTTGGCTTCTTCTTTTCTTTGCACATCTTTGGGGTCATTGTTTTCTCCTTTTCCCATTTTTTTCTGTTTTTTTTCAGAGCAGATTTCACTTTGTTGTTAGCAGTCTGTCATGGTCCTACTTTCTAGTGAAATGTTATGGGAAGCTTGGCTTAATCATTCAGAAAAGAGAGCATACTTTGGGTTTGGATGTCCCCTGTGTGAAGATGATTAACTAAATACTTCAAGAAACACTGGCAAATCATATACATGTTGGTTTAATATGTACTTCAGAAATTATTAAGGTCTGCAGGTATTTTTACAGAAAACAGCTTAAAAATAATGCATAGCAAATGCTCATTTCTCAGATGACTTTCATCAACAGATTTCAATTTGTTTTATGTACGTCTTCAGAAACAACCACAAGAGATGAGTAAAGGTGACTTCTACATCAAACCCAGGGAAAGAGGAAAGAGATGGCAGCATGAGAAAAGAAATCAATCTTCCTTGTATTATTGACAGTGACATGGACATGAGATGAACAGCCTGGCACTATTTTTCCACTGCCCATATATAAAATGGACAGTGAAAACCAATGATCACCAGTATGTTTTGCCAAAACCACTGGGTATGCTGGATCTTGTTTATACTTCACTCATTAAATGCTGCCCTAGAAAGAAAATTACCACTTTTATTCCCAGTTTTTTCCTGAACACTCATTGTTAGAATAGTACTCAGGCACATCCTAAGATGGCATTAATCTTCGGACACTGCTGTGTGGGAAAGAAGCTGTATCATAATTTCCATCGTCTGCACAGAAGCTGTGGAACAGACAGATGAAGGATGGAAGTTCCCAACAGTGTAGCATTTAGTCTTTTAAGGTGTGGCCACTGATTTTTCTACATATTTATCAATCTATGGTATATTTTGTGTTAGGAACTTCTCTTCAATCAGATGTGGAGACATCATAAACTCATGACTTTTGCAGGAAAAAAAAAAGCATTTATTCTTTTTTTAAAAGATGTAGAGAAAAAAATGTGCAGAAAGAAGAAAACTAACTGAAAAGAACCTCAGCATGGACCCTAAGGGATGTGTAAGTGCCCAAACTCATAAGCACAAAGTTCTTACTTTTTGTCAATCAAGTTGCAGAACCAGTTTTGTCCTGCAGGTCAAAGCTCAGCAGTGCAGTGAACAAAAATCATGCTTTTACAGGGGCCAACTTGAAAGACACAGTGGTTCACACCAGTACTGAACAGCAGGATTTTCACTCAAATACAAAATAAATTCATCTGAAAAATTAGTTTATGTAATATGCCATCACGTCAAAAACCTTTGGCTAAAACAGGCATGTGCGCAGACTACTCTTAATTGTTACAGTGACAAAGTGGGTTTCCTTCACTATGCAGAAGCCTTGCAGCATGGTCACTGACAGAATCTACAGCTTCAGAGCAGCTTAAAACCGTAAGAAAACTCTTCCATCTTCTCCAAATCTCTGCAGTACCCACTAACTACTTTCCCCTTACAGACTACAAAAATTGTAGTTCTACAAGAAGCACACCTTTACTTAATAAAACCTAAATGCATTTTAAATTGCATTTATTCATTTCATCAACTATAGTATGTATTTAAGTATGCATTTACCATGCATAGATAATAATTCATAATAATTCAAATATTAATTCTCGAGTATTCATGACCATGAAATCAAGCATGACATGTTTTAAATGTTTAAAATACGTAATTTCCTGTTTTAGTCCAGTGACATTTCTGAGTCTCCTTCTCTGTGAACACACACGTATTTTTTGATTCCCAGCAATCTTCCAACTCTTCGCGTGTTCTGCCATGTACAGCTGGATTTGGATCACTATTTCAAAACCAATCAGTGTTACACTAAATGGCATCTTAAAGTACAGATGCAACTGACTTCTTCACTGATCATCCTAGAGTACGATTTCTAGTACAACAAAGGCATTTACAGAATCTCCCAAGCAGCAGATTAATCTGACAAAGCTGCCTTATCTCAGAAAACCTCACTGAGATAATCACTAGGTGCTTGGGCACGGGAACAGGCTGCCCAGGGAGGCGGTCACAGTCCCAAGCCTGACAGAACTGCACAGTGCTCTCAAGCGCATGCTGTGACTCTCGGGGATGGTCATAGATGATCCCTGTGTGTTCCTTCCAATTCAGGATATTCTGTGATTCTGTTAAAATCTTAATACCGTGTGAGCTCTAAAAAACACCAAAGCCGCCAACGCGCCCCCGAGAGGAAGTCAAAGCAGTCCGGTCTATAAACCCGGCCCCTTCCTGGGCCGATGGCAGGAAGCGTCAGGAAACGGCAGGAAACGGCGGGGAGCGGCGGGGAGGCGGCGGGGAAGCGGCGGGGAAGCGGCAGGAGGCGGCAGGGAGCC